>JABUQX010028011.1:0-22500 GCA_015478945.1 Trachelipus rathkii
CTAAGAAAAGAGCAGAGGAGCAGCAGATATTCTTTCTTCGCAATACCCCTCTTCTCAACCGGACAAAGCTTTCGCTTACGGGGGTATTTGTCTCCGGACCTAGCCTCTCATTCACCACGTCACCCTATGTAGACTTGTCGAAGGTGAGCGGCTCATCCAAACATACTTTCGCCTTTACATACATAACTATTAAATTGACTTAGAAGGGGGTTAAATAACACCCTAGTTAGTTTTTAATTTTTTATTTGATTACTATCTACAAAACTTTTGTACACTTTACATTTACACTAAAGTCATAAATCTTCACACAATACGATTATACAAATATACATCGAACTACACCCTAGTTTGATATGAAACCGAGGTGGTTATTAATTTTGTTACGAAATTTAACAATGATATAAACAGTTCGAGAGCAAGGGAGTAAATGAGAAAATATATTCTTAATTATTACAATACAATATCACAACAATAGCAATGATCTTTAAATTTATTAACCGTAAGTATAATAACGTATTTTAGTCTATAAGATAAGAGCACTGTTTCTTAAGTATATTTTATATGATCTTTACTTAACTTTTTCCACGTTTCTTTAATTATTTAATTCATCACTTTCCAAGTTCACAACTAGATTAATATAAAACCACGAGATGGGAAGTATTTGTAATCTCCAGGAGAGTTCAACGTTTTGGGGTTAATAAATCCTCAACAGAGGAACTATAGTTAAGAAGCCTCTTCACATGAAGCGTAGCCAAAGGGAACAGCATTAAAATTTCAAGGCTAACAAGCACAGGAGGTTTCTCACAGAAACCCTCTGATAGAATAGACCATGAATAAAAGCTCAGCCTAGGAATAGAAAAGCCTTGCAGCCTTGCCTGATAGAAACGTTCGACTCAAAGCTCAGCCTAGGAACAGAACCCTGGGGAAAACATAAAACAGATGAGTATGTTTTCACCAGTTTCTCTTTATTATATTTATTCATTATAAATTAAATTTAATAATTAATTTTAACTTTTTAAGTAGAACTTACCCTGACTGGTAAGTCGTACTGGGAGGGGTTCCATTTACATGAAATGAACTTCAGGATTGAAAACTGGGATATTGACGATACAGCCGCGGGAGCAACTGGAATATTGGGAAACACGTAATTTATAAACATTTCAAATCTTCTTTTAGCATTGCATTTAAATTAAGCCATATAATATCATTTATCCTTAAATTATTAACTGACCTTGTTAATATATCTTCATTAAACATACAACGATGGACTGGGGTTTTGTGTCTTTATTAATATAGACTTTGGACACACATATTTTCCATTCCATAAACAAACATACGTAATTTTAATAATTATCTAAGAAAAAACATTAGTCTAAAATGGAAGAAGATATAAAGAATTAATAGAATATGAATATTTCCATAAAGGTTTCAATATATAAAGTATAAATGAACGAGGGATAACAATGACTTAATAAAATACATAATAAAGTTCCTCTTCAAAACACTTAAAACAAAAAACAAAAGAAAAGAAAGGGGGATTTTACACCCCTTTACATATATATATTATATATATAATATAATACTATATATAATATATATATATATATCATATACTAGTATATATATATATAATATATATATATATATATATATACTATAATTAAATATATATATATATCGAGGGATGGGGAGTCGGATCGGAGTCGGGAGTGGAGTCGAGCATTTTTCAGGGTAAGGAGTTCGGAGTGGAAGTCCGGGAGTCGATTTCCCAAAAAGTTGGGAGTCGGAGTCGGAGTCGATTTAAAAAAAAAACGACTCCTTTCGACTCCCAAACCCAATTTTGTATAAACTTTTCACATAAAAATTTAAAAACTTAATTGAATTTTTATTATAAAAAAAGACGTACATTTTTTTTTTATTTGAGCATTGTTTGAGCAATTTAACGTTTGTTTTATTTTTAACTTTTAGTTATAAAAATAAAGTTATAAAACTGGTTATAAAATTAAAAATGTACTTGACTACTTGTGTATTGTTCATTAACGAATTATCAACAGCGAGCGATGCTAGTTAATAATCGTACAAAATTATAAAGTCAAGGTAGAGTAAACATAACTGAATTTTTAAACATATAGAGTCACACCAATTCTAAAGATAGCGGCAATAAGCTAAAAAGATCGGATAGCATATATCTATTACATTTATGTACAACAACTGTGCTGGCGCTTCACGTTTGTGGTTGTGTCAGCATTTCAAATATTTCTGTGTACCTAATGCGGAAATTTCCTAATATATCTTTAATTTTTTTGGTGGTAGACACGCGAAATATATCTATCTACAACAACCAGTAAGTGTGGTAAAGAATAATTTTAATAAATAATTATCAGTTTGATAAACAATTAAATAATAATCAGTTTGATAAACAAATTATTTTACGTTTGGCAGGGGTTTGTAGTTTTGTTGACAAATGACCTTGATTATTTTGACTTTGCAAGTGTTACCAGCGTTATATATATATATATATATATATTATAATATATATATATATATTATATTATATATCTATATATATATATAATATATATTATAATATATATATATATATTATATCAGGGCGACTCCAGCAACTTTTACTACTCGTGCTCCTCTCTCTCTCTTCTCTCTCTATATATATATATATATTATAGTATTATTATATATTATATATATTTATATTATATTATATATATATAGTAGTATTTATATATATATATATGGTGAAATTTGGTTTAACAGCAAACTCATCTCAAAAACTCATATAGCAACAGCGAAAAAAGGAATACATTTGCTGGAATGCTGGTCCAATTTTAGTGCGGAAAATGTAAAAAAAAAAAAAAATAAAATAAAATAAAAAAAAAAATATATCTCAAAAACTACAATAGCTACAGCGAAAAGGAATACATTTTTGGAATCCTGGTAAAATTTTAGATAAGAAAATGTAAAAAAAAATTAAAAAAAAATAAAAAAATTATTGTTAATAATTAAGTAATATGATTAGAAGGCCTATTTACAGACTTTTTTTTTTACTCGTTAAAATAAATAGGCTTTTTTATTAATTTTGCTTTTTTTTTTTTTTACTAAGAAAACACCAAGGGTATACCAGCACGATGGCAGGAGTCCGGGGTCCTTGCCTTCCGGGGAAACTAACGGGTTAAGGACTATTCCCCCCCTCCGGGGAGGGTCTCCGGAACCCCCGCTCTTTGGTATTTGGATATCGCGGGGGTTCCTCCGCCCCTCCCCTACGGGGTATGGAAAACGTCCCCCCCTGTGTTCCCCGTCGACTCGAGCCCCCTACATTGCCGTGTAATACCTTTACAAATAATATATATATATATATATATATATATATATATATAATATATATATATAATATATATAATATATATATATATATATATTATATATATATAATATATATAGTATATATATATATGCAACAAATTGGATTCATTATATAATTGTTTATAAAATATATTGGTAATTTTGATGTGAATACTTCGTAATAATTACGAATATATGGCGCAAAATGCCATAATTGTAAAGTTGTAACGGTTGGCAAGTTGCCCCTCCAAAGGTTGCCCATGTCATTTTAATTCTGTTATTGTTTTCTGACGCGGGAAATGTAGAGATATAAACAAATAATCGTTTGCGCACGACGCTTTTATAAACGCTCTATAAACATTGTAAATAAATTAATAACTAAATAAAAACTAAAACGAAGTTATCTTTCAATTAATACAAGTGACATAAAATAAGAAGAAAATAATATAAAAATAAAGTTTAAAGGAAAGAAAATCTATACTTTTCGTTGGAAGGCTTAGACCCCAGACTAAAGTCCTTCCACGTTGGTGTATCCCAGGAGTGACTTACGAATTAACAATAAAGAAATAAAATATAAATTACTATATATAAAAAAATTAAAAAAGTAAAATTTCAGTGAAAATAATAACTTTGGAAAAATAAGCCAGTATAGGCCTAGGCTACTCACGCACGTAAATGCATTTAACAATAAAAATAAAAAGACTATAGTTTTTAGTGCATTCATAAATAATAAAGCAAGAAAAAAAATCTACAGATATAAAAGTGAAAAACATAATAATAAAGAAAAAAGTTTTAAGTTAAAACTAGGCCTAGTACTAGTTTAAGAGCTTAGCCTACTGAACTATCTGTCCTCTCTTAGGGCCTATATAAGTAAGCTACAACTATTTTCATGGCAACAGGCCTATTTTTATAAATAAATGGTTTAAAAAAAAAAAAAAAAAAATTTTTTTTATTTTTTTTTTGACAATTTTACAAAATTAGCCTACTTGGGTAATTGTGTAGTTAAAGTGAGTCAAGTGCTTTTACTACAAAATAACTAATAAAACAGTGAAATAAAGTTTTAAGTGAATGTAACAATTAAGACTGTAAAAAAAAAAAAAAAAAAAAAAAAAAAAAAAAAAAAAAAAAAAATTTTTGATTAAAAAAATGACTTCAACAAAAAAAAGGTCTGGTGCTCAAAATTTAAAAAATCCACAGTCTGGAATTTCTATACATCATGTAGATGAAATAAATGATAATGATGGACAAAATGAAAATCTAAATAGAAATGACGGTCACAACTCTAATAACTTATCGGTTGAGAGTGATCGTTCTCGCACCCCATCACCCGAACCACATCGAAGAACTAGGAAAGTACTCTCTGTGCAGGATATTCCTCGGTTTGAAACAAGGGATGTGGGAAAGTGGTTAGATAGAGTGGAATTTCTATTTAGCCTATATTTTGTTACGGATAATATCGAAAAAGTTCAACTTCTCGGTCCTCTCTTACCTTCGGCTATAACTTCAAGAATAAGCTATCCTATCAACGACCAAACATATGAAGAATTGGTTCGCCTTGTAACTGAAACTTATGCTCCATCTGATAAAGAGAAAGCTGAAAATTTATTTCGGCAGGAGCTTAAACCTGGTGAAAAGCCCACAGCATATCTTAACAGAATTAAAGCATCATTAGGAATCCGCAGTTATCAATGGCTTTTACATAAAAATGAAAACCTTATGAAACAGATGTTTCTTCGTGTTCTACCTGAGGATCTGGTACCGTTATTAACGGTATTGAAAGGAGATGCGGATATTCATAAATTGGCTGAAGCAGCTGACGTGTTCATGAAATCCCAACGTCATAAGTCAAAATCCTATCCAGATTATTCGGTCAATGCCGTGACTCCATTCATCCCTACCAGGGCAAGTGATCCCCAACCTAGGAAAGAAGACCACATTTCACACAATGATTTGGCCCAAATAAACAATCGACTAAGTGAGATGTTCCAGAAGTTGGAGGCCCTCACATATCAAGTAAATCAATTAGATCTACGGATGTCTCGTAATGATAATGGTTGGGACAGAGGTCGCTCTCCTGGCTGGAACAGTGGTCGTTCTACCCGTCGTCGATCACCTTCAGGTTAGAAAAGATGGAACCCTTTGCTACTACCATTTCACCTTCCGTGAAATGGCTAGCAGGTGCCAAGGAGGCACTTGCAAAATGGCTCATTTGTTGGCACAAGCGCCATCACAAAATAATGCTGGAACCTACTTCCCTACCTTCGCAGGGAAACTAAGTATAGGGGTGGAGTTACGCCCCTGTACAAAGAAAGTGCGTTTTAATCCAGTGGTAACTCGTAAAATTTGTAAGTACAAAAGTAGTTTTAATAATATAGAACGTATTAGGGAGGACAGCTACCCCCAACCAAATTCGAATAATAATTACAATATAGGTAAAAATGTTGATACAATTTTGCATGCTAATAAAAATAATATCCAGGTTCATGTTCATTCAAGTGAAAATGCTAATAATGGCGTAAAACAATCTGTTTTACGCGAGAGAGCTTCTCAAGTGAGTGAAAATGAATCTTGGTATCGGGAAAATTTGATTTCCTCCGATATTAGTGTTAAGGGTAAGGATATGCATTATCAAGGTAGCGAACAGTCAGTTATAGGGCTGGAATCTTTAGTTCCAAGCCAAAAACTTTTGCGATGCGGGTTGAAAAATGCAGATTCTTGCAATGGGTCAGTGCTTCCCAAAGTTTTAAATGTAAACGAATGTAAAAATTTTGCAATTAATTGTCTCCTTCGTATATATGACGCTAATTCTAAGCAATTATTTTTGTTAGATACGGGGGGAAGCTAATTTTCTATTTTAAAGGCTTCTGCAGAACAAAAGAAAGATCCTATTGGCTTTCTTACAGCTGCTAATGGAAGTCAGATTAACATTTATGATTTAAACTAAAAATAAAAAAAAAAAAAAAAAAAAAAAAAAAAAAAAAAAAAAAATAAATTTCCTGCTAAAAAGGGACTATGAGCATATATAATTTTAATCGCTAGATTCAAGTGTGATATTAGGGAAGCTAAAGACATAACAGTGTTAGTGGGGAGAGCATCTACTATGATATCAAATAATGCTATGTCAGATTTAGGATTAATGTGTTCCCCAATTCCCCTCTTATTATATAATTTAAACTCTTCCCTTTCTTCTTCTGTTAGTAGGTTCTTCTCATCTATTAGGTGAATATAAAATGTTGTTTGATGATTTATATAAAATTTTAGAAAATGTTAATGTGAGCAATAATACTTATAATAAAAGTATCCCTGGGGGTAGCTATCAGGACAATGCCTCCTACAAGTGTAATAAAAATAGAAATGAAATAAGTATGAATAAAAGTGATATTAATAAAGAAAGTGATTTTAATAATACAAGTGAAATAGGCTTTACAAAATTTCCTCTTTCTCCCGCTGAACAAAATTCCTTAAATGAATTAATTCCTTATAAATTTAAAGTTATGGGTTCTCCAATAAACATTAAAAGTCGCAGAATCTCTACTAGTTTATATGATAAGGCCAAAGAAGAGATAGGCAGGTTAGTAAATGCAGGGGTACTTTCTCCCTCACACTCACCTTGGGGATTTCCAATTTCGGTACTTTCTAAACCTAGTGGTGGAGTCCGAATAGTAGCCAATTTGAGATTACTGAACAAACGAGCTGTTCGAGACAATTTCAGTCTCCCTAACTTAAATGACTTTATGAACTTACTTCACGGGTGTAAAGTATTTTCTGTTTTAGACTTAAAAAAGGCATTTTATAACCTTAAAGTCCACCCTGATTGTCGAAAGTTCTTAACTATAAATACTCCTTTTGGCAGTTTCTCATATAATAGTATTGTAGAAGGCTTCCATTCCAGTCTCACTAGTTTTACAAAATACATATCTTTAATTCTTTCTAAAATCTTTAACATTTTTATATATATTGATGATATCCTCATAGCCACTCCTACTCATGATGAACACATGAAGATTTTAGAAATAGTACTAGACCGGTTAAAATCTTTTAATTTGAGACTTAGTGCTGATAAGTGCCAAATTGGACAGTCTCGGGTTACATATTTAGGTTTTGATGTGTCCGAAGGCTCCATGCTCCCTAATGAGGATAAAACCACTGCTATTATGAATATCCCAAAACCCAAGACTATCAAAGATTTACGTTCTTTCATAGGCAGTCTAAACTATTTTCGCTCTTCTCTTCCGGGTATTTCTGAAATTATTTCTCCTCTTCTTTCTTTTCTCAAAGGTGCACCATACTCTCAACGCAGAGTAAAATGTAATCCTGAAGGCAGAAGAAGCTTTAATATGGCCAACTGGCCCTCAAAAAGCTATACCTTTGGGTTTTCCTTCTAATAATGCTTAAATATCTGTTTCACTTATGCTAGTCAGACAGCCTTGTCAGGTGTAGTAGTTTCTACAGAAAATGAAAAACATGGGATTTTACAGTTATCGATTGAATCCTACTGAAATTGGTTATAGTATATATATATAGCAAGGAACTCCTTGCCTTGGTTAAAACAATTAAGAAATTTACCCACATAGTAGAAGCAAGGAAGGTAGATGTGTTTTGTGACAATCTTTCAGTCACACAGTCACTTAAAAAGAGACTGATGCTAATCACTTGCTAGCAAGGGAGCAGCGATACCTAACTTTCTTGTCAGAGTATGATTTGACTGTACATCATATTAAATCTGAAGAAAATATTCTTGCAGATTTCCTGAGTAGAAATCCAGCTCAGAGAACCACTGAATGGCCATCAAATTTGCCCACTCCTTCCACTTCTGCGGAAAAAGTAGAAATAGGTGCAGCAACAAGCTCTTCTCTTCAAATTGGAGATCAGATACCTGAAGCAGAAGTCATTCCAGAAGTATCCTGTGATGAAGTCTTGGTGTCACCAGATTTTCTACCCCAGCAGAATTCTTCAACAGAGGATGACGGTTATGCTCTTGCATCAATTTTCAATATTTCCGCCAATGAAGTATTTAAGCCTTTTCAGTGTAAGTTGACTACAAGAACTGCAAAGCAGCACAGAAGCTGATGTAGCAACTTTCAGAAATATTTCAAAATAACCAAGAAATTACAGGTCTTAAGCTTAACAAAAAGACTCTATTGTTTATAGGAAATGAACTTGGTCTCACTAGTCATTGATGAATCTATTCCACTTTCACCACGTGTCCTTTGTTCCAGAATCCTTTATTCTTCCTAGTCATTTCTTATTCTCACTCTTTAGGGCATTTTGGTGTTAAAAAACTCTGGCATCCCTTAGAAAGCGCTTTGTTGGAAAATATGCCAAAGTATGTAAAGCAATTTGTACAAAAGTTGTGATGCATGTCAGAGATCTAAATCTTTTCGCAAAATAAGCCCTCCATATGAATCTTATAGGCCAGTATCGGCCAAATTTCAAGTAGTCCATATTGACATTCTTAAAATGCCTCAATGCAAAAGCTATAAGTACCTTTTTACATTGATTGATAGGTTCCCGTTATCTCTTTGCTTTCCCTTTAAAAAACATAGAAACCTCAACCATAGTGGAGGTAATTACTAGAAAAGAATTTCTACCCATAGCTGGAGTGGTAGGAACTTACGTTTCTGATAGAGGAACGCAGTTTACGTCGGACTTACTCAAGTGTGTGTGTGAAAAGTTAGGATCCCGGGATAACTTTACCTTGGTCTATACCCCACAAAGCATTAGCCTAATCGAAAACTCTCTTAGAAGCATTGTTGAGATCTTTGCGAGCCATGTTGTCGGATGAGTTGGAAGATGTGAAGTATTATTGGCTAGATCTTCTCCCCATTTGTGCTATTGTGTCTGCGTACTGCCCCATTGAATTCAGAAGGAATCACCCTTGCCATCTTAATGATGGGCCAAAATCCAACTCTCCCTGGAGCATTAATAGATCAGCTGGAGTCCTCCTTCCCCCTGTCCATGAAAACTTACGCTGAAAAACTAAAATTATTCTTAGGACTCCCTCTGTCTCCAGAGAATTTACTGCCAAGAACCCCAAAATATATGTGCCAAATAGTCTGCAAGATGCCAAATTTGTATTAGTTAAAAAACAGCAGTATGGCAGAAACAAACTAGAACCCATATATCATGGCCCCTATCCCATAGTAAAGTTATCTGGAAATAATGTGTACATAAATAAGAATAATCAAGTACAATGTGAAAACTTAATAAATGTAAAGCCATATTTTATGTTAAATAATGAATGTGAAGAGTTAGATGATTTATAAGAAAATATCTATTGGTGCTAAAGTTTATATATTCTAATGCCAGTATACTCTTGTGATAAGTGATATAAAAGTGAAACTTTCATGTAACATGTTGATTACTTTTTAGGTATAGTCATTTTGTTAGATTTAAGTTTCCTCTACTACTTGAATTTTCACTTAATCTTCTCTATTCCTCTAAAATTAAGTATTTTAGAAGTGGCTGGGTGTTCAGGTGTGAATCTCCAAGTAAACTTGGAAATTCACCCTCCAAAAGTCACCACGTGCAACAAATTGGATTCATTAATAATTTGTTTATAAAATAATTTTGTATATTTGATGTGAATACTTCGTAATAATTACGAATATATGGCGCAAAATGCCATAATTGTAAAGTTGTAACGGTTGGCAAGTTGCCCCTCCAAAGGTTGCCCATGTCATTTTAATTCTGTTATTGTTTTCTGACGCGGGAAATGTAGAGATATAAACAAATAATCGTTTGCGCACGACGCTTTTATAAACGCTCTATAAACATTGTAAATAAATTAATAACTAAATAAAAACTAAAACGAAGTTATCTTTCAATTAATACAAGTGACATAAAATAAGAAGAAAATAATATAAAAATAAAGTTTAAAGGAAAGAAAATCTATACTTTTCGTTGGAAGGCTTAGACCCCAGACTAAAGTCCTTCCATATATAGATATATATATATGTCTGATTATTTTATTTGTTTGTCTCTTTACGATTTACTCTTGCGATTTATATTGTGGATAAGGACTTAGTAGATGCATAGACACAGAGTTGTCTGATGCTAGTCGGATGCTCAAGCTCCTGGGTGCAGCGCACCTTGAATGGAGAGGTTTATTTCAGTAAACACTATTGGATAATTCTTGCTGAGTTTCGTCTCTCTCTAGCATATTCACTTCGTGTTTAAGAACTCCCCGTTGTGCCTCACACAACGACACGGCTACATAAAGAGAAAATAAAATGTGACAAATAAAAGATATAAGGGATTGGTCCCAATCCCTTCTATGCAATGGGGGACTTTCACCCACCTAGTGTATTAATCGGTTCGGCAGTATATCTCAATCAAACCAGGTTTTAAATTAGAGGAAACAAAGGTAAATCATAAGCCATTCGTTTTATATCTTATTAAGTAAAAATACACAGAACTTTTGGTTATACACAGAATATTGAATAATGTAATAATATCAAAATACGTCCCTACCAATAAATACTCATATCATTTCCCTCGTATAACAATTTAGAGGAACCGTAGGAATAAAAAAACCTAAAACAGAAAAAAGTAATATAAAAACTATTCTAGACCATTATATCTTTAGCTGTAAAAAATATAGGTGTTAATTATTATTATTATTATTATTATAACACATTTAAATAGTACACAAGTTATCGTTATAATAATAAAAGTGAGTATTTAATAAACGCACCTCCAGGTCTGGTCTAGACTACATTGCGACTAATGATATGAACTCGCCCGTATTAGTTTTCTGGAAAGGAAACATTCATGAAATATCGGGGCACACAGAAATTAAGTTAGAAAGACTTACATGTATATATATATATATATATATATATATATATATATATATATATATATATATATATATATATATATATATATATATATATATATATATATATATATATATATATATATATATATATATATTATATTTATTTATGTATATATATTTATATATATTTTTTTTATAAACTACATATTGGTATATTTCACATAGTATATATATATATATTTATATTCGTATTTTATTCAGTGCAAATATATTTAACGATAATTTTGATTATGTTATAAAACCTTTACTAAATTCTAACACTCTTCTCTTCTACACTGGTTAGTCACTACCGTTAGCAAACACTCACCTCAACTGTTTAGTATGGGCTCCACAGGTAGAATGAAATCCTCTCGGCTTCCTTCTACCCAAGGACTTGGTTGTTATTGCAAAGGTACATATCGCTGGGCGGAGCGTTAGCCATTGTGGTATAGAGTTTTAGCCTTTATAGAGAAGGGATTGAAGAAAAGGTGGTGCCATCGTAGCAAAGAACATTCCCGAACAGGAAAATGAAATATTGGCTTGTTTTTGTTTGGAAGTCGACTTTGGTGTGGGAACCTGTTGAACAAGTCTAAAGGAATGTCTGGTATCCGGACATTGTGTCGCCTCGAAATGTAAACACTGCAATAGCGTTGCATTTGTTACATACTGACTCTAGTATTAAAATTCCCATATAGTCTCCCTTTCCGGAAAATAAACTTGTTAAAGTTTCGATTAATGCAAAGCTATTGCATATTTTTATATTTCCAGAAGGTGTTAAAAAAAACAAGCAAGAGTGATAAACACAAAGGAACAAATCAAGTTCTTTAACCATGGAACTCTGGTAAAGAGTTGATACAAGATGGTTAGTAGGAAAAAAGGGTTCTAATAGATTTTGGTTAATCGTCTTAGAAGAGTAAAGAGTTTTCCCTAAATAAGTTTGGTACAAACAGAAGTTTGGATGTATAAAGAAAATAGGATACTTTGTGTTGGATGTGAACCATGTAATGGTGTAATTTCTTTGTCTTTAAAAAGAAGAAGGCATAGTCTCGAAAATAGTGCATCATCATAATGTTTTCCAACGTTATGGATATTTCATTCCTAAAAATTTCTAAGGTTTTTTCGAACGGGTCGATATTTAAACTTTCTTATCTAAGTCCGTAGACTGGTGGTTTGTAGTAAGTACGTGAGATGGTTATCCTTTTCAAACATACGTAAATTTATTTATTGCTTTATAATATTCTCTAGTTTCTTATCAAGTTTTCGAAGCTTGATTGATTAGTATGGTGTTACCATGTAATTTGGAACTGTAGGTTTATAACCTTTCTTAAAGTTCATTTTTATTTTTACCACAATCGTTATTTTTTAGGGTTAGTTTCTATTCTACTTTACTGGCCTATATACTTTGGTCATTAACTACTGTAAGTGTTAGTAAAGCTTGATTATACAATTAAAATATTAAATCTATGGTATGTATCTTGGTCTTTGAACTTGCATTCGTATACCAGATTAGGAACCATTTCTACTTTTAAAATCTAAACATTATAAAAGCGGCAATATTTATTTATTTTTTTTTTTATGTTTTTTACAATATGCTAAGCATTAGTTTTCATTCTTAAACTTATTAGTAGTAACATTAGGTTAGGAACCATGCTACTTCTTAGATTCTACATAAAAGCGGCAAACATTTATTTATGTTTGTGTTGTTTATGACATGCTAAGCACTAGGTTTTTATTCTTAAACTTATTAGTAGTAACATTGTTAGTAAGAAAACAGTTCTTTTAGCGTTAGTATTATTAATATTTAAAAGTTATCAACAAGATGCTGACACGATTTTTTAATACTCGTCAGTTTCAAAACATCGTCGGCAAGATGCTAATATCAGAGTTGCTAATATAGAAGTATTAATACTATTAACTAAAAACATTAGTGCTATTATTTCTACAAAAGGTTATGTCATGCATTTAATTCTACAAAAGGTTATGTCATGCATTTAAAACAAAAGCTAATATTTACATTGTTAGTATCGATAATATTAACACTGTTAATATCAAAACTACTTCTAGTTATGTTCTACATTAAACAAATGTTAGGTTTTAAACTGTTAGCTTGTATGCACTAGCATTTTAAACAATTATTAATTTTTAGTGTTAGTCTTTAATTCTAACTAAAGGATTATGCATGGAATGTTATATTCCTTTATCACTTTCCTATCACTTTCCTTATTGGAACGATGGAGTTATTGTTTTGCATTATTTTCCTTTTTCAAAAAGAAACTTTTTTCTTTTTTGATTTGAATTTTAAAATGTTTTAAAATATTTTAAAGTAACTGGCCCCCCTCTCGTAAGTGAGGTGTAGCCCCTACGGGATGTCGGAATTAGAATAATAACAAAAACAAGTGGCAGGAAAAAAAATTTTCCTCCAACAGTTGGTGTTTCGGACCAATCTAATTATGTAATATCATTTCCAATCTTCCTTATCAACTTTTATAGGTTTAATAATATTCTCTTAAGATTAAAAGGTATCTTCGGAAAGATCTTAAAAAAAATTTTTTTTCTTAAAAATAATAGGAACTTCTAATAAGTAAGAGTTAAAGAAAAATCTTTTCTTAAAAAATAATAAGAACTTCTAATAAGTAAGAGTTAAAGAAAAATCTTTTCTTAAAAAATAATAGGAACTTCTAATAAGTAAGAACTAAAGTATTATTTTTACGATTATTCATCTATGTTTAACTCTATATAAAACTAGAAGTACTCTAATATATGATATTTGCATCCACGAGTTCTCTCATCTAAACAAATTTGACAGACTAAGGAGAGCGAGATCTTCACTGTAGTTCTCTTATGTCTCCTGTCTCTACGTCATTGTCATACCTTGAAAGCGAGGGTAAGACGCAGGATCTTCACTATAGTTCCTTTATGGTCTTTTCATCTCGGCTATATGTCATTCAGACATTTAAGGTTTATTAGAAGAACGTTGTGATGTCTTACAACACCATTATAAGCATACTATTTCTATAATACTAGGTGACAAGATATTGTCCTAGAACTAAAGTATATCCACTTAAAATTAAAGTTAGTCTTCTAACTTTGAAGTTCTAATCCAGGCTATTGTACTTAACTTATCAATCGATCATAGTTTATACAAAAGAAATCTATAAAGACAACTAGAATACCTAGACTTATAGAATAAACAAACTGTAAAGCAATTTTTAGACTAAAACTACTAAAATCTGTCTTAAATCTATGTCGTTAGGATGTATTTTTCCTGTGTCGGTGGCAATTATAAGCCTCTTTTAACATTTTCCGGAGATTTTTCCCCCAACCCTTGGGAAAAATGCTCTCTACGTCGGTCCTCGAGACTGATATACCAATCGCACCTTTGGTATTGCTCTTCCAACAGAAAAGAAACTTCATTGCATTTCCTTCACAATTGTGAAATACATCGCTAAAATTATGCCTAAAATATACAAGTAAGCAATATATGAAAAAACTATATACTAAACAATAGACTTATATCCTTATATCCATCCAAAATTTTGACCGAGTTTCTATATTTCATTTTGTGGCTAAATGTAGCCTCTGTCAATCGAACCAACACACTGTTGCGCATGCAAAGTATCATAGTGAAAGAAAATCTCTGTAATTTTAATGTGTCCTTGCAGAGATTGGATTGGGAAGCAATCGTGCCCGTCCCAATGCGGATCATTGTTCAAAAAAGGTTCTTAGAAACATGTTGTCAAAGTTTTTGGTGTGTTGCTAATGACTAGCGGAAACTCCTAGATCAGAATATTGGTCTAAACTAATATATATAGCAAACAAAATAATAAAACAAAGCAAAAATACAGCAGTGTTCTTTCTTAAATTGATGAGAAAGTCGGGTATCTTATCCCTATCTTACTCTGTTTTTACCAAAGGAGTACCCTGTCAGTAACTTCGTTCCTGGTATAAGAGTGTTTTGGAAAAAAGATTTTTGGTACTTTCTCAGCTTCCAAGATCAACATCTTAGAAATCAAAACAACGTTACCATTTCTCCTGTTCTTCCTCTATTATCTTAAGGGTACTTTCTCATATCTGATCCTCAGTGAATAGGGTCTTTAGGGAGAAGTGTGGCAGATGTTTAAAATCAGTCAATTTATAGAACATATTTGTAAAAAAGAAAAACTAATCCAGTCTAAAGGAGATATGCAAAATAGAAATGTCTATCTACAATATGCAAAAAATGTTTTCTTAATCCACTATAATCTAGCCTAAAAAGGGATGCGGTTGTCTAAACTCCTCTCATTATACAGTGTCTCACTTGGCATTTTGCTATAAAAAATTTGCTCCCACTGCGTCGCAAACATTCGGTCCAATCTTTCGGGGATCCTGAATCACAGTGTACTCTAATGTATTAGAGCAAAGATTAAACGAAAGCCAACAAGGTGTATATTCTGGAGAAAAACATTCACAAAAATCCTTAAACTCAATCAATTATTAGCTATATGTGCAGTTGATTGTTAATCCAGACTAGCTTACATTTACATGAAACAAAACTACAATCAAACTATCTACCGACCAATAATTTCATCCTGACATAACTACCTTTGTGTTTGACTGGTTCAAACGTTTGTCTGGCTATCACCCTTTGATCAATTGAAACTTTACCGCCCTTGCCAAAGCCTTTTTGTTTGAGCTTACCTGCGCTCTTGTAAGTGCTCGAAGGGGAGAATCAGGGTGATTCAGGTGTGATTTTGGATGTCTTTTGCAGCTGTCGGTGCTTGCCCCATTAGTCACCAGCATAACCGTCTCTAGCATCTCTAACAGACTATCTAAACCTTTGTCAAAACTTCTTGTAATCGCAGACTAGGAAGAACCTTTGGTGAGGTAAACATCATGTAAGTAGTTTGTTTCTACAGCATAATAAATAGAAAAATTAGATTAAAACAAACCTAACGTTAATCAATCTTAATCCAGTCTAACATCAATTACTTATTACCTATACTCGTCCGAGTTTGGTATTAAAAGTATGAAATGAAAATGCTGTACAAAATAGTGCTTCAGCACAAAGAATAAAAGATTCTTGGAGAGAGATTTTAGAACATCAAAAGAAAGATTAGGCAATTTAAAGTGCCTGTTCATCAGTACATCTCAGATGAGCAGTAATTGCTACACTTACCTATACCATATCATTTATATATATATATATTATATATATTATATATGTATATATATATATAATTATATATATTATAATATATATATTATATATATAATATATAATATATATTATATATATATATATATATAAAATATATATATATATATATTTGGTTTGGAGTATCTCCCCCTACTTCCTTGGCTATGCTCTAAACGAAATATGGATAAATAGCGAATAGTAAAATAGTAAAATATTCTTTCAAATGCATATATGGGGAAATGGGCATTAAGTCTGGCATCGGCACTTACGTTCTAAAAAGATCAGGCGGGGTATCGCGGCCTGTACTACATGCTTCTTAAGACTTACAGTTTTTGGTCGGACTGGCGGGATGGGACTTATATAAATGCTACTATTCCCTTCTGAATGGTTTTCAGGAAAACTTTGTGTCAAAAACTAGTACTATTTATGCCATTATTCAAATTTCTTTCTCGTTTAGTGGAAGTAATTTATCACTTCTTACTCCTTTTCCTACCTCTAAAAGATGTTTTATATCACGAGGTATTCGAATAGTTAAAACTAGCATGCAACCTACATTCAAAAATTTGTCTTTGTTTCTTCTTTTCAACACTCAAAATTGGAGTAAATTCCCTATATTTACGGTCTCAATTTGAAAGAAAATGAGTGCTTTATCTATCTTTTAAACCTAAAATTTGAGAAGAAGAATTTAGGACTACTTTGTCTTTAAAATCATATTAAATATGGGCACACGCATCCTGAACATCTAGAGACTCGTATGATTGAAAGTATTTCAGGGGAGACCGGGGAAACTTTCGGCCCACGAGTGACATCTCCTAAAAGTACTTAATCCTCGTTGTTAGGTAACACCTGTCTAATGAGATGAACTAACCTAAGTCTCTTTTACGGAAGACTACGCTTACCATCCTATGATTTTGTCTTCTCACCGCATTATATAATCTTTTGGTCTTAACTTACGAAAAGAAGATAGTGTCTCAACTTAGACAAAACAGAATACAATTTGGTTAATGCTAGAATCATTTTATCCACTAAAATTTTATCATGAATTAAAAAGATGTTAAGCTGACTGCTCTTGAACGTACAAAATGATAAACAAAAGATCATACGCAAAATGGTAAAAATTTCAAGAGATAAAAAATGTTACATTATCTATGAAAAATAGGATCAAATCTTTACTTAACACTCTTAGGACAAACTTGGCTTTCTTCGTCTCTGGAAACAAGTGATTCTGTGGTCACTCTCTCTCCTTCTCTCCACAAACTCAACTGATTTGTCTCGTTTCGAACCTTGTAGGTGGTGTCCAGTCATCGTGGAGGACTGCTCTGCCTTTCAAATCAGAGGATTTGGGATCTTGAAGATATTTTGCTACGATCTATTCTCTCTTAAACAAAAAAATTAAGGCATTAGGCACATATTACACATATTGTTATATCTATATAGATACCTATCTATACAGAAACATATTATATAATATAATATATATATATATATATATATTTATATATATAATATATTATATATATATATATATATATATTATATATAATTATATATATATATATATAATAATTATACATATATATATATATATATATATCTATCAGTAAAAGGAGTTGTAGGGCATACGGCTCTTATGTTGCTCAGTACTTAGGTTACTCTGTCCCCCTTCCCTTGGGTTTGTTGCCAGCTAGGCTTGTAACAACTTTAGACAGCTTCCTATCACCTACCAGCATACATTTGGGGATTTATTATTGCCATGGGCGCTGGTTTACTCTGTCCCTATCCCGTTTCTCGGGTTTGTTGCCAGCCAGGCTTTGAAACAACTTGAGATCAGTTTTCCAACTACCCACCAACGTGTTTACCCGTAGATTGAATGCTTTTCACAACTGGCGGAGATGCTACTACAGATGCTTAGTATTTAAATGTTAAAATGTTACCCTGCCCTTTCCTATTTAACAAGAATATTCTAGCAACCGATTTTATAAATCATATTATCTCTATGCTGCTTCTAACAGGGTAGAAAACTTTACACACAAATGAAGAAACAAACCAATTTTAGTCCTATCTAAATAGCTCAGAAATAGATCCATCTCTGTTCTACATGTATAGGTATATCGTATACAGACAGATATTCGTAATGTATTCACACACACATGCACACACATATATATAATATACTATATATATAATATATATAATATATATATATATAGTTTATTTATATATATATATATATAGTATATATATATATATATATATATATATATATATATATATATATTTAGGGTATCAAAGTTTGATAAAAATGACAGTCATTTCTGTTCTTTTTTAATTCATTAAGTGGCTTGGAATGATCGAGAAGTGATTTTTTAATCAAAATTACACATCTGTGCTATAGAGGTGGAGTCACCTCTTTCTTTGGAATTCTATCTAGAATATACATAAAAGAAAAATTGATTGACGAAACATGCTATTCGATCAATTTAGGTATCTTTTTAAAGGTTTTGAATTCCATCTTTAATATGTACATAAAAAGTAATAGAAAGGTTTTCGGTCAATCGCACAGATATAGAGCTAAACTTGCTCTCTTATGACAAACAAAAATATTTACTAAAGGAATGGAACCGCGTTTTTTTACACATGAAAACAGAAATTTATTCAAAATTATTACTTAACATGTCTCATCTTTGAGACTGGGAAATTTTTTAATGGGAATTGCACACTCATTCATGAGGGAGGAAGCAGACTATCCATATTGTTTGTAAATACCAATTTTATTGTATGTGTCCTGTGGTACAGCAGCATAATGGGCACCCACACAACACTACATACACACCAAAATGACACTTATATATATACACAACACACATATATATATATATTATATCTATATATATATATTATATTTATATTATAATATATATTATATATATATATATATATTATATATATAATATATAAGATCATCTTAAACTTTTCTTTCCCTCATATGGTGTGATACTCATTAAATTATTCCTCTTTAATGATATCTCCCTCCCTAATTCTTCCTTCTTTGAATACAATTTCGTGCAGGGTATAAGGGATGGAGGAGGCATATTTCCTCCTTTGATGATAGGGGCCTCTCTTGGTGTCCCTCTCTATTTCTTTAAAAGGAGATAAATGAATTTTGGTGACATGTTTGCCCCCACAAATTATCATCTTTTGGTATAAATTGATACTGACATCCATGCTTTCTAAAACGTTGGTTCCCAGCAATAGGTTCCATGGAGCTTCTAGCTCATGTATGAGGAACCGGATCCTTTTATATTGGTTTGCTAACTGAAAGTACAATTCTATTTCTCGATAGGGCTTTGGGTTCTCACCACTCAGGCCCCTGATTCTTATTTTTGTTAGCTTACATAACGCTATGGTCTTCTCTTTCCTTCCGAGTTCGTTTAGCGTTTGACGTGTAATAAAACTGAAGGTCGAAGAGGTGTTCAGAACTGCTATGGAGTTTAAACCCTCTTGTCCTTTCTTGAAAGCTAAAATAGCATTGAAAAAATACTGTTTTCCCCTCTGATTGATTTTCTCTTCCTCTTCAAGGTGATCATTGGCTGCTTGCAAATTCTCTGGTTGAACCGAGTTGTCTTTTATAATGGAAGTATGTCTCTGTTTTGGCTTGGCTCCCGAGGACTCAGAACTGTGAAAAGGAGAGGCTAAAGTTTCGTCTTCTTTTTGCTCCTGTCTTCTGAACAGTGGTCTCGCTTGAGCGGCATCGTACAAGGCAAGACTTCCCTTACTTCCCTTAAGCGCGGAGGGCTTGTCAGGACTTTCATCTCCTTTTGGCGCGGATGGCCGGTCAGGATCTTGGTTAATCTCCCTAGGTGCGGATGACCGTTCGAGATTTTCATTTATCTTTCTAGGCACGGAGGGCCTGTGTAGATCGGGTTCTTCTAGAATCGCAGCGGCTATTTTTGATACCTTTTCTAACAGAGATTCAATATTCATTGTTGGGTCAAACAATTTAATAATTTCATTTTTCAAGCACTTACCATTTTTCGTGGGAGAGACATGATCGACAATCTTCGCTATTATCATATAGTGGACTTTGTCTTGTTCGAAAGGGTAGATCGGGGTTTTGTCTTTTGCTTTCTCTAAGTATGCTTTCATTAAGCTTTCTAGTTCTCCCAAAAATGTGGTAAAAGGTGTTTGTTCTGGGCATTCAAAAGTTATGAATGCCATGAGTTCTTCCTTGTAGGAATCGTTATCACCTTGAGTTGTATCTGTAGATAACAGAATTCTGGCTTCATCTGCTTGGTTACTTTCCGCTTTTGAACTTGCCATTTCGTCCTCCTTTCTTGTACGCAGCGGAAAGGGTGGAACGTTTTCTTCTTTCATTTCTTTCTCTATTTTATTTTCTTCCTCCAACCTACTCTCTTTTTTTATCTCATTTTCTTTCTTTATTTCATTCATCTCCTCTCTCTCTCTCGACTCGCATTCTCCTCCTCTTTCCTCTCTCTCTTCTTCTCTATCTTCGTTTCTTCCTGCCATTTTACCTCAAAAGCTATATATATGATAATATATATTTATTGGTATTTATCTAGGCTTAAAACTAAGAGAATGAAAGAAAGGTTGTGATCTCTGGAGAAAAAAGGGTAAAATGAGTTTGATGGAAGATTTTAATAAAGTTTTTTGATGAGAAAAATTCGGTGAGGATTTTTAATGCAATCAATGGACAGTGTGGTCTAATGACTTTATCTTTTAATTTAAAGAAAATAGTAAAATGAATCACTTCCACTTTTAATATTTTTAAATTAACTAAAACCTCGAAAGCTATTAAGGCAAATAAAAATTAACTGTGGCAATAGTTATGTTTTTTAATTAATGGCTTATAGTGAGAGGTTCCTTGACAGTGTTAAAACAAATAATTTTAAAGTTTTAAACTGATTGGAGTTGCTATCAATTAAAGTCTAATTACATTAAAACACATATGTTTATATATATATATATATATAAATAATAATATATATATTAATAATATATATATAATTATATATATATATATATATAATATATATAATATAATATGTATATGTATATCCTCACTTTAATTCGTTCAAGCAAAATCAAGAGGTGTGATTATTACGCAAAATTAAAAATCAAGAATAGCGAGAATAGAAAACTGAAAGAAAACAATTGCTTATTGCATTGCTTCCTCAAGGGCATTCGTTCGATTTATACGCCCGCGCGTATCATGCATCTGTAACCGATTGAGCAGGTGTGAATGAGTCACGTGCCAGGCGAGTCAACTCAACTCTGTGTGCGTGTGGCACACCCCCACTATACGTGTCTGTACGTTACACGTATGGTTGGTATATAAGTATATATATATATATAACCGTGATTATATATATATATATATGAAATTACAGAATTTAAAATCAAAGAAGATTGTATTTTATAAAAAAAATGTTAATGGAATTAATTCCCTATCTCTATCTAATTACTTTTAATGGATAACCAAAACATATAATATATATATATATTTGTATATATATATATATATTATATATATATATCATTTATATATAAGATATATATATATATTATCACACACATATGGAGTATATATATATATATATATATATATATATATATATATATATATATATATATATATATATATATATATATATATATATAGCGTGTATATATATATATATATGATATCAATTTTTTACCGTACGAGAACTGCTATCGAGAATGGGATTTCTTCCCTCCAAGTCTCCTGTGCAATTCTCTCCTCCGTTTCCGCGGAGAACACAACAACTGCAGCTTTATGATTGCTCTTTCGTGGATGTAGTTTGTTTGTCGCTTTGTATGATTTTGCGGAGTCGGTTTTTTGTTTGTTACTTACACCCGCGATACACACACTATCTTCTGTGGATATTAGTGTACATACTTGTGCACACACACATACATACATACATATATTGTGCATATATATTATAAAAAAAATTTATAACATATACACTACGTACATATGTATATATATTATGTGCACAGTATTAGGAACAAAATAATCGGTTAAAACAAAAGAAAAAATAACAAGAGTCTATTCACACTTCTCTGTTTCTTGCTTCTTTCGTTCTGTTCTTACAAACAAACT
>JABUQX010028011.1:42500-45000 GCA_015478945.1 Trachelipus rathkii
AGCTTCTATTATGTAGTTTAACCGTTTTCATTGTTGTTGTTTTCAGAAGGCGTTCATTGAAGTTCATGGTGTGTTCTTCTCCGGGATTCACCCAATATATAGGGTAAGCTTGCTAGCATTGGTGTTGTGTTTTCTTTTATGAGCAGCACCCTATAAAGAGGGATGGTAATTTAAATTCATATTTGAGATGATGCTTTTATTCAACATAAGTAAAATATGCAATAAAAGTATAAAAGTAACAAAAAGTCCTTTCTGTTGAGAATACTCTTGTAGGCGAATTGCAAGTCGCAGCCCTTTCCAGTGCGTTTTTCAAACTTGCCTCTGACTCTTCGTTTTAACGAAAATTGGTGATCGATATTCAAGTCGCAGCCTTTTCCTTGAAATTACCTCTCTTGCGGACTAGAGATTCTGAGAGAGAATAGTCGGATGTAGTGAGGTTATCTTGAGTGAGATTTTTCTTCTGATTTCTTAATAATTTGATCTAGACTTTATGCTGACTGGAAGGTATCTCAAAAGAACGAGTTATATATAATATTTTCACTTTGACTTATGCTAAAATCTTTTGCTCGCGCCAAATCTTAGCATAAGTACGAACATAAATTAAAATTTTTTACAAAGTTAATGGAGTATATACAATATATTATATATATATATATATATATTATATATATTATATATATATTATATATAATTATATATATATATATATACTAATAATTATATAATATTATAATATATATATATATATATAATAATATTATAATATATATATAATATAGATATATTATATTATATATATATATAATAATATATATATTATATATAATATAATATAATAATATATATATATATAGTAATATATATTATAATATATATTATATATATACTATAGTATATTAGGCTCTTGTTGATTATCAGCATCCAGTTAAGCTAAAGCCGATTTTATTTTAAAATCTACTAAATCGAACGCAATGAACAGCAACGCCTCATAGTGTTAAAAGATTGAACTTTTTTTTCTAATAAGTTAGTTAGTTAGTATTGAAAATAGTTGGGAAGCTCACTACCCATTACTGATTATAGTTTAGTTAAATGGAAAGGAAATAAATTAATAACATGATGTTTAGTGAGGTTAAATTACTGATTAATAAGTTGGTTAACATAAAGATTTAACAATATTCAAAAGATAATAGGATTTCTTTCTTTTAACATTTTAAGAGTGAGGGATTGTTGTTCAAATGCGGCGTAGTCTGTGACTTGTTCATTTTTTACATTTATACAAGTTCTGAAACAATGGAAAATAAAACATTATATCTTTGATATGGTTTCACAATAACATTTAAGCAGAAATTGATGCAGATGAATTTTTCCAAAAATACTTTTATTACTGCTATTCCAAAAACTTAAATTATGAACATGCTCTTGAAATGGGAAATTGCATTCACGAGAAAAAAAGAGCACCACGTATGGAAATGTAATGTTTACCCATGTAGGAAAGTTAACAATAGACTATAACAACTATATATGCATGGTAATAATATATATATTAATATATATATATAAACATATTATATATATATAAATATATCTGATAAAAAATATATAGAGATTTATTTAAAGAAAAAATATAAATGCATATAATAATATATATATACTATATATATATATATATATATATCGGCATAATTACTGAACGTATGATCATTAGATTATCTCGAACAGAGATACATTACGAAAAACAATACATATTTGGAATCAGCGTCTAAAGCTTAATTACCAGAATGTAAAAAAAAAATCTCGAAAAGTAGGACACTTATTACAGAAAAACAAAATTACATATTTGGAATCAGTATAAGGCTTATTATATGTAAAGTGCGATTTTATGATTTAAATATAGGGGGCTCGGCGCGAGCCCCCTAAAAATTGAAGTTCAAGGGAACATATTTCCATTATGGGGAACTTGCGAGCCGATGGGGACAGAGGGTGGGGGACGAAGTCCCCCCGTCGTCCACCGGGTGGCCGAGAGACCCGACTCCTGATATCTTTGCGGTCTACTCTAGGGTATTCGTTAGTTTTAAAATATAAAAACGACTTTTCATATAATAAGCTTTATACGCCTAGTTCCAAATATGTAATTTGTTTTCTGTAGTGTCGTAATTATCAAGATTTTTTTTTTTTAACATCTCGCAATAAACGTGCCACACAAATTCCATATGTGGTAGAAACATTTCTGTATAAGTGTCTTACTTTTCGAGATAATTCTCTTGGCCCTTTTCCTGCTAATTGATGATACTATATATATATATATATTATATATATATATATATATATACTATATATATACTATATATATTATATATATATTTATATAATATATACACTACTTACTGTCATGATACTGTAATTTATTTCTTGTGACTGTTGAAAGCTTTCTTATTATATATAAAGTGTTTTTCCAATTTTTTAACTTTTATTTTTACGAGAACTGTAATTTAATTAATAC
>JABUQX010028011.1:50000-63189 GCA_015478945.1 Trachelipus rathkii
TAGTGTATATGTTATAAATTTTTTTATAATATATATGCACAATATATGTATGTATGTATGTGTGTGTGCACAAGTATGTACAATAATATCCACAGAAAATAGTGTGTGTATCGCGGGCGTAAGTAACAAACAAAAAACCGACTCCGCAAAATCATACAAAGCGACAAACAAACTACATCCACGAAAGAGCAATCATAAAGCTGCAGTTGTTGTGTTCTCCGCGGAAACGGAGGGGAGAATTGCCACGGGAGACTTGGAGGGAAGAAATCCCATTCTCGATAGCAGTTCTCGTACGGTAAAAAATTGATATATATCAATTTATATAATATATACACGTATATATATATATATATAATATATATACTATAATATATATTTATATATATATATATATATATAAATATATATATATAATATATATATATATATATATATATATATATATATATATATATATATATATATATATATAATACAAATATATTATATTATATATGTTTAGGTTATCCATTAAAAAAATTTTCTTAAAAAAATAATTACCATTAACATTTTTTTTTTTTAAAATACAATACTCCACTTGATTTTAAATCTGTAATTTATATATATATATATAATCACGGTTATTATATTATATATACTTATTATAACCAACCAATACGTGTTACGTACAGACAACGGCTATAGTTGGGGATGTGCACACGCACACGAGTGAGTTGACTCACCTGGCACGTGACTCATTCACACCTGCTCAATCGGTTACAAATGCATGATACGCGCGGGCGTATAAATCGAACGAATGCCCTTGAAAAAGCAATGCAATAAGCAATTGTTTTCTTTCAGTTTTCTATTCTCGCTATTCTTGATTTTTAATTTTGCGTAATAATCACACCTCTTGATTTTGCTTGAACGAATTAAAGTGAGGATATACATATATATATATATATATATATATATATATATATATATATATATATATATATATATATATTATATATATATATATATATATATAATATATATATGATTAAACATATGTGTTTTAAATGTAATTAGACTTTAATGATTAGCAAACTCAATCAGTTTAAACTTTAAAATATTTGTTTAACCACTTGTCAAGGAACCTCTCACTATAAGCCATTAATTAAAAAACATAACTATTGCCACAGTTAATTTTTATTTGTCTTAATAGCTTTCGAGGTTTTTAGTTAATTTAAAAATATTAAAAGTGGAAGTGATTCATTTTACTATTTTCTTTAAAGTAAAAGACAAAAGTCATTAGACCACACTGTCCATTGATTGCATTAAAAAATCCTCACCGAATTTTTCTCATCAAAAACTTTATTAAATCTTCCATCAAACTCATTTTACCCTTTTTTCTCCAGAGATCACAGCCTTTCTTTCATTCTCTTAGTTTTAAGCCTTGATAAATACCAATAAATATATATTATCATATATATAGCTTTTGAGGTAAAATGGCAGGAAGAAACGAAGATAGAGAAGAAGAGAGAGAGAGGAAAGAGGAGGAGAATGCGAGTCGAGAGAGAGAGAGGAGATGAATGAAATAAAGAAAGAAAATGAGATAAAAAAAGAGAGTAGGTTGGAGGAAGAAAATAAAATAGAGAAAGAAATGAAAGAAGAAAACGCTCCACCCTTTCCGCTGCGTACAAGAAAGGAGGACGAAATGGCAAGTTCAAAAGCGGAAAGTAACCAAGCAGATGAAGCCAGAATTCTGTTATCTACAGATACAACTCAAGGTGATAACGATTCCTACAAGGAAGAACTCATGGCATTCATAACTTTTGAATGCCCAGAACAAACACCTTTTACCACATTTTTGGGAGAACTAGAAAGCTTAATGAAAGCATACTTAGAGAAAGCAAAAGACAAAACCCCGATCTACCCTTTCGAACAAGACAAAGTCCACTATATGATAATAGCGAAGATTGTCGATCATGTCTCTCCCACGAAAAATGGTAAGTGTTTGAAAAATGAAATTATTAAATTGTTTGACCCAACAATGAATATTGAATCTCTGTTAGAAAAGGTATCAAAAATAGCCGCTGCGATTCTAGAAGAACCCGATCTACACAGGCCCTCCGTGCCTAGAAAGATAAATGAAAATCTCGAACGGTCATCCGCACCTAGGGAGATTAACCAAGATCCTGACCGGCCATCCGCGCCAAAAGGAGATGAAAGTCCTGACAAGCCCTCCGCGCTTAAGGGAAGTAAGGGAAGTCTTGCCTTGTACGATGCCGCTCAAGCGAGACCACTGTTCAGAAGACAGGAGCAAAAAGAAGACGAAACTTTAGCCTACCCACTTCACAGTTCTGAGTCCTCGGGAGCCAAGCCAAAACAGAGACACACTTCCATTATAAAAGACAACTCGGTTCAACCAGAGAATTTGCAAGCAGCCAATGATCACCTTGAAGAGGAAGAGAAAATCAATCAGAAGGGAAAACAGTATTTTTTCAATGCTATTTTAGCTTTCAAGAAAGGACAAGAGGGTTTAAACTCCATAGCAGTTCTGAACACCTCTTCGACCTTCAGTTTTATTACACGTCAAACGCTAAACGAACTCGGAAGGAAAGAGAAGACCATAGCGTTATGTAAGCTAACAAAAATAAGAATCAGGGGCCTGAGTGGTGAGAACCCACAGCCCTATCGAGAAATAGAATTGTACTTTCAGTTAGCAAACCAATATAAAAGGATCCGGTTCCTCATACATGAGCTAGAAGCTCCATGGAACCTATTGCTCGGAACCAACGTTTTAGAAAGCATGGATATCAGTATCAATTTATACCAAAAGATGATAATTTGTGGGGGCAAACATGTCACCAAAATTCATTTAACTCCTTTTAAAGAAATAGAGAGGGACACCAAGAGAAGCCCCTATCATCAAAGGAGGAAATATGCCTCCTCCATCCCTTATACCCTGCACGAAATTGTATTCAAAGAAGGAAGAATTAGGGAGGGAGATATCATTAAAGAGGAATAATTTAATGATTATCACACATATGCAGGAAAGAAAATCAGATGATCTATTTGTTATTAATATATATATATATATATATATATATATATATATATATATATATATATATATATAATATATATATATAATATATATATATATATATATATATTATATTGTAACACTAGTGTTGTGTATATATATATATATGTTTATGTGTGTATGTATGTGTGTGGGTCCCATTAAGTTGCATTGTTTACCGGCGACAACATACAATAAAAAATGGTTATTTACAAACGATAAGAATAGTCTGCTTCCTCCCTCATGAATGAGTGTGCAATTCCCATTAAAAAATTTCCCAGTCTCATATGAGACATGTTTAAGTAATAATTTTGAATAAATTTCTGTTTTCATGTGTATAAAACGCGGTTCCATTCCTTTAGTAAATATTTTTGTTTGTCATAAAAGAGCAAGTTTAGCTCTATATCTGTGCGATTGACCAAGAACCTTTCTATTACTTTTTATGTACATTTAAAGATGGAATTCAAAACCTTTAAAAAGATACCTAAATTGATCGAATAGCATGTTTCATCAATCAATTTTTCTTTTATGTATATTCGAGATAGAATTCCGAAGAAAGAGGTGACTCCACCTCTATAGCACAGATGTGTAATTTTGATTAAAAAAGCACTAAACGATCATTCCTAGCCATTTCCTTGCTTAAAAAAGGAACAGAAATGCGACTGTCATCCTAATCGTCCTAAGATCAGGCTAAATCATATATATATATATATATATAGTATCTAATATATATTATATATATATATACTATATATATATATATATATATATACTACTTATATATAATTATATATATATACTATATATATTTTATATATATATATATATAATACTATATATATATATATATATATATATATATATATACTATATATATATAATATGGTGTATGTGCTGCATGTGTGTGTGAACAACATGCATACGAATATCTGTCTGTATACGATATACCTATACATGTAGAACAGAGATGGATTTATTTCTAAGCTATTTAGATTAGGACTAAAATTGGTTTGTTTCTTCATTTGTGTGTAAAGTTTTCTACCCTGTTAGAAGCAGCATAGAGATAATATGATTTATAAAATCGGTTGCTAGAATATTTTTTGTTAAATAAGAAAGGGCAGGGTAACATTTTAACATTTAAATACTAAGCATTTGTAGTAGCATCTCCGCCAGTTGTGAAAAGCATCCAATCTACGGGTAATCACGTTGGTGGGTAGTTGGAAAACTGATCTCAAGTTGTTACACAAAGCCTGGCTGGCAACAAAACCAAGAGACGGGATAGGGACAGAGTAAACCAGCGCCCATGGCAACAATAAATCCCCAAATGTATGCTGGTAGGTGATAGGAAGCTGTCTAAAGTTGTGACAAGCCTAGCTGGCAACAAACCCAAGGGAAGGGGGACAGAGTAGCCTAAGTACTGAGCAACATAAGAGCCGTATGCCCTACAACTCCTTTTACTGATAGATATATATATATATAAATATATTATATATATATATATATATATATATATATATATATATATATATATATATATATATATTTATATATATATATATATATATATATATATAAAAATATATATAATATGTATATATATATATATATATATATATATATATATAATATATATATATATATATATATATATAAATATGTGGTAATATGCTGCCTTTAATGCCTTAAGTTTTTGTTTAAGAGAGAATTGACCGTAGTAAAGTATTTTCAAGATCCCAAATCCTCTGATTTGAAAGGCAGAGCAACCTTCTACGATGACTGGACACCATCTACAAGGTTCGAAACGAGACAAATCAGTTGAGTTTGTGGAGAGAAAGGAGAGAGAGTGACCACAGAATCACTTGTTTCCAGAGCAGAGGAAAAGCCAAGTTTGTCCTAAGAGTTTTAAGTAAAGATTTGATCCTATTTTTCATAGATAATGTAACATTTTTTATCTCTTGAAATTTTTACCATTTTGCGTATGATCTTTTGTTTATCATTTTATACGTTCAAGAGCAGTCAGCTTAACATCTTTTAATTCATGATGAAGTTTTAGTGGATAAAATGATTCTAGCATTAACCAAATCATATTCTGTTTTGTCTGAGTTGAAACACTATCTTCTTTTCGTAAGTTAAGACCAAAAGATTATATAATGCGGTGAGAAGACAAAATCATAGGATGGTAAGCGTAGTCTTCCATAAAAGAGACTTAGGTTAGTTCATCTCATATAGACAGGTGTTACCTAACAACGAGGATTAAGTACTTTTAGGAGAAGTCACTCGTGGGCCGAAAGTTTCCCCGGTCTCCCCTGAAAGACTTTCAATCATACAAGCCTCTGGATGTTCAGGACGCGTGTGCCCATATTTAATATGATTTTAAAGACAAAGTAGTCCTAAATTCTCTTCTCAAATTTTAGGTTTAAAAAAGATAGATAAAGCACTCATTTTCTTTCAAATTGAGACCGTAAATATAGAGAATTTACTTCAATTTTGAGTTTCGAAAAGACCAAACAAAGACAAATTTTTGAATGTAGGTTGCATGCTAGTTTTAACTATTAGAATACCTCGTTGATACAAAACATCTTTTAGAGGTAGGAAAAGGAGTAAGAAGTGATAAATTACTTCCCCTAAACGAGAAAGAAATTTGAATAATAGCATAAATAGTACTAGTTTTTGACACAAAGTTTTCCTGAAAACCCTTCAGAAGGGGGTGGTAGCATTTATATAAGTCTCATCCCGCCAGTCCGACCAAAAAACTGTAAGTCTTAAGAAGCATGTAGTACAGGCCGCGATACCCCGCCTGATCTTTTTAGAACGTAAGTGCCGATGCCAGACTTAATGCCCATTTTCCCATATATGCATTTGGAAGAATATTTTACTATTTTACTATTCGCTATTTATCCATATTTCGTTTAGAGCGTAGCCAAGGAAGTAGGGGGAAGATATTCCAATATATATATATATATATATATATAATATATATATATATATATATATATATATTATATATATATATATATATATATATATATATATATTATGTGTGAATTTAGATATATCCTTTTATTTAATATTGTGTCTAACATAATCTATAATATATATATATATATAGTATATAAATATATATATATATATATATATAATATATATATAATATATACTATATATATATAGGTAGTGAACAACACACTTACCTTGAGATGTTACTAATGACTTAGGCACATTGATTGCCTAATCGTTCTTTTGATATTTTACAATCTACTTTCTAAGAATTCTTTTATTCTTTGTGCGTAAAGCACTATTTTGTATAGCATTTTTTTCAATACTTTAATACCCAACTCGGGACGAGTATAGGCAGATAAGTGGTTGATGTCTCGATTGGATTAACGATTGATTAACGCTTAGGTTTGTTTTAATCTTAATTTATATCTATTTACTATGCTGTAGCAAACAAATTACTTAACACTATGTTTATCCTCACCAAAGGTTCTTCTTAGTTACGATTACAAGAAAGTTTCGACCCAAAGTTCTAGATTAGTCTGTAGAGATTGCCAGCCAACAGTTTACTGGTGACTTGATGAGGTAAGCACCGACAGCTGTAAAAGACATCCAAATTCACACCTGAATCATCCTGACACACCCCTTCGAGCACTTACAAGAGCGCAGGTAAGCTCAAATAAAAAGGCTTCAGCAAGGACGGTGAAGCTCAGTTGATCAGAAGGTGATAGCCAGACAAACGTATGAACAAGGTCAAGCACAAAGGTAGTCAGGTCAGGATGAATTTGTTGGTCGGTAGATAGTTTGATTGTAGTTTTGTTTCATTTAAAGTTACATTAGCCTGGATTAACAATCGTATGCACATATAGCAAATAATTGATTGATTTTTTAGGGATTTTCTGTGAATGTTTTCCTTTAAAAGTATACACTTTATTGGTTTTTTTTGTTAAATTTTTGCTCTAGTACATAGAATACACTGTGACTACAAAACAGTGGGAGCACTTTTATAGCAACATGCCAGATAAGACATTGTATAATGAGAGGAAGTAGGTAACAGTATTCCATTTAGGCTAGATTATAGTGGATTAAGAAAACATTTTTGCATATTGTAGATAAACATTTCTATTTTTGCATATCCCTCTTAGACTGGATTAAGTTTTCTTTTTACAAATATGTTCTATAAATTGACTGATTTTAAACGAAACATCTGCCACACTTCTCCCTAAATAACCCTATGCGCTGAGGATTAAGATACGGCAAAGTACCCTTAGTTATAGAGAAAGGAAAGGAGAGATGGTAACGTTGTTTTAAGTTCTAAGATGTTGAACTTGGAAGACTTTTTCCAACCTTTTACCGGAACAGAAGCACTGAAGGCGTTGCTCTTTGTAAGGCAGAGTTAAATGAGATAAATACCCGACTTTTCTCATCATTTAGGAAAAGTAACCCTCGCGGTAGTTTTGCATTGTTATTATTTTTGTTTGCTATATATATATTAGACCATATAGGGATAAAAGTATCGGTATCGATTAGCACACACCAAAAACTTTGACAACGTTTCTAAGAACCTTTTTGAACAAAGATCCGCATTGGGACGAGCACAATTGCTTCCCCAATCTCTGCAAGGACACATTAAAATTACAGAGACTTTCTTTCACTATGATACTTTGCATGCGCAACAGTGTGTTGGTTCGATTGACAGAGGCTACATTTAGCCACAGAATGAAATATAGAAACTCAGTCAAAATTTGGGATGGATATAAGGAATAAGTCGATATTGTTTAGTATATATTTTTCATATATGCTTACTTTATATTTGAGGCATATTTTAGCGATGATTCCACAATTGTGAGGGAAATGCATGAAGCCTTTCTTTCTGTTGAAGAGAGCAATACCGAAAGTGCGAATTGGCTAATAAGTCAAGTCTCGAACACCGACGTAGAGATTTATTTTCCCAAAGGGTTGGGAAAAAACTCCGGGAAATTTAAAGGAGGCTTATAGAGTGCCCAGAACCGTCACAGGAAAAGTACATCCTATACGGACTAATTTGAAGACAGATTTAGTTATTTAAGATCCTAAAATTGCTTTACAGGTTTGTCAACTTCTATATATCTAGTTGCTAAGTTGTCTTTATAGATTCATTTTGAGAGAAGCTATATCGATTGATAAGTAAGTACAATAGCGTTGGATTAATTCAATAGAAGACTATAACTGTTAATTTAAGTGGATTAGACTTAAGTTCTAGAAAATATGCGGTCACTAGTATTGAGTGTATTAAGTTGGTGTTGTAAAATACAACGTCTCTGATAAATCTTTAAATGCTGAATTGCATTAGCCAGTAAAAGTACCGTACAGAGGAAATAGTGAAGAGTCCTTGGTGTTTGACCTCTCGGACTTAAGCTATGACAGGATGAGAAGAGACAAGAACAAGTAAAGCTACAGTGAAATCTCGTTCACTTAGTCGTCAAATTTTTAGATGAAGAACTTGTGAAGGCAAAACATCTTAGCGTTTTTTGCATAGATTTAAACATAGATGAATAGTCTTAAAAGTAATTTACATTACTTTTAAGATTTTTTTCCGAAAATATTCTTACTTTTAAGAAGATATTATCAATTTCATATAGACTCTGTCTATGATAATTTGGTCCGAGATACCAAAATTTGAAAATAAAATTTTTTTTTTTTTTTTCACTACTTGTTTTAAGTTATTTTTCACTATGCGATATACCGCCGGGGTTCCACTACTTTCCAAAGGGAGCCAGATTTAAAACATTTATTTAAAAATTTAAAAGAAAGTTTCTTTTTGTAAGAAAAAAAAAAAATTATTTTAGAAAACAATAGTTCAGTCGTTCTATGAAAAATTGATATCCTAATATTAACTTGTATACTATTGTAACTAATCTTTTAGTTGATAGCACTAATATTTTAGTTGATAGCACTAATATTTTTAGTTGATAGCACTAATCTTTTTAGTTGATAGCACTAATATTTTTAGTTGATAGCACTAATACTTTTAATTAATAGCACTAATATTTTTAGTTGATAATATCTTTAGGTTATAACACTAATCTTAGTTAATAACATTTATTTTTAGTTTTGTTTTGTACAACAAACAATTGTTTTTAATTAAATCAGATAATAAGTTTTAAATAAAAGAATAATAGTATTAAACATTCTGTAACAGCTATAATAAACCTTTTTATAACATTCTGTATAATATTTCTACATTAGGATACTTTGTGTAGTACGACAACAATTTTATACTGAGGATATGAATGGTGTCAGCACATCTTGCTAATACTTATTTAAATATTAATAAATCCTTCTCATTATGCTTACTAATGTTTAAAGTAATACTTTTCTGATTAACCATGTTACTACTAATAACTTTAAGAATAAAAAAAACTAATGCTTTATCGTAAAAAATAATATATATATTTTTGCGCTTGAATTTTGATTTTGATAAGTAAAAGGTCTTACCTGGTATGAATTAAGTTATGAGATACGTTACCATAACTATAATTTAATGTAAAATAGCTTTACTAACATTAAATTTAGACCAAGTATAGTAGGCAGTAATAGAATAAAACTAAGCCTTAGAAAATAACGATTGGGGTAAAATAAATGAAACTTTAAGAAAGGTATTAACCACAGTTCATACATGTAAACGATAAAATAATCAGCTTGAACTATGTAAAAACTAGAGAAGTGCAATAAAATAATAAATAAATTAACATATGCTTGATAAACGAAACAACTAGTATATGTCACTACACACCAGCTCGGATTTAGGATAAGAAAGTTTAGATAGCCATTCGTCGGAAAACCTTAGAAATTTTTAGGTATGAAATAAAAATGAATGATGCACTGTTTTCAAGACTATGCCTTCTTCTTTTTAAAGACAAAGAAATTACCATTTCTGCCCATCCAACAAAGTATCTATTTTCTCTTTAATCCAACTTCTGTTGTACTAAATTTATTTAGGAAAACCGTCTTTACCCTTCTAAGGACGATTACCAAAATCTAATAGAAACATTTTCCTACTAACCATCTTGTATCAACTCTTTACCAGCCAGTTAAAGAACTTGAATTTTCTGTGTTACACTCTGCTTGTTTTGTAACACTTCTTGGAATATGAATAGCAATAGCTTGCATTAATCGAACTTTAACAAGTGAATTTTCGGAAGAGAGAAATGGAGAATCTTATACTAGAGTCAGTATGTAACAATGCAATATTGCAAACGCTAATTTCAAGGCACGCAATTTCCGACCGACATTCTTTAAGTAGTGGTTCAACAGGTCCCACACAAAGTCGACTCCCAAAACATAACAGCATTTATTTCATTTCCTGTTTGGGATGTTTCTGCTACGAATTGCAACATCTTTTCTCAATCCTTTTTCCTATAAGGCAAACTCTATACACAACATAGTCGCGCCCGACCAGCGATATGTACCTTTGCAACAACAACCAAGTCCTTGGGTAGAAGAAACCCGAAAGGATTTCATTCTACTTGCAGAGCCCATACTAAACAGTTGAGGTGAGTGTTTGCTAATGGTAGTGACTAACCAGTGTGGAAGAGAAGAGTGTTCGAATTTAGTTTTATAACACAATCAAAATTATCATTAAATATATTTGCATTAATATACGAATATAAATATATAATACTAATACATGAAGTATGTATCCATATTTCCATTTAATAGTATATATTATATATTATATTATAATAATATATATATATATATTAATTTATATATATTATATATAATATATATATAGCAGTAAGGTTCTCTAACTTAATTGTTGCCCGATATTTCATAATGTTTCCTTTCGAATACTAATACGGCGAGTTATATCTTTCGTCGCGAGTAGTTAACAGACTTGGGTTGTTTATTAATACTTCAATTTATAATTAAAAATAACTATAATAATTAAAATGTGTTAAATAATATATAATATAATAATAATAATAATAATAATAATGAATAATGAATAATGATAATATAAATAAAATAATATACATAATAATATAATAATATAATATATAATAAAATACTTGGCGAACATTGAAAGAACGTCTAGAATAGTTTTATATAATTTTTCTTGTTTTAGGTTTTATTCACTTTGTCTTCACTCCGTAGCGAGGGAAATGTTTAGAGGTTTCGTGTAGAGGAATTTATTAATTGTATTATGCACCTTATTCTATTTATGTGTATAACCGAAAGTTCTGTGTATTTTTACTTAATAAGATATAAAACGAATGGCTTATGATTTACCTTTGTTTCCTCTAATTTAAAACCTGGTTTGATTGAGATATACTGCAAAACCGATTAATACACTAGGTGGGTGAAAGTCCCCCATTGCATAGAAGGGATTGGGACCAATCCCTTATAACTTTTATTTGTCACTTTTATTTCTCTTCATGTAACTGTGTCATTGTGTGAGGCAAAACGGGGAGTTTTTAAACACGAAGTGAATGTGCTAAAGAGATATGAAACTCAGCAAGAATTAGCCCATAGTGTTTACTGAAATAAACCTCTCCATTCAAAGGTGCGCTGCACCCAGGAGCTTGAGCATCCGACTAGCATCAGACAACTCTGTGTCTATGCATCTACTAAGTCCTTATCCACAATATAAATCGCATCACAAGAAAATGAAAATAAGCAGACATATATTAGATATAGATATATATATATATATATAATAATATATATAATATGTAATAGTTATATAATATATATAATTATAGTATAATATTATTTATATATATAACGTAAATATAATATATATAAATATATATATATATAGTATATTATATATATATATATATTATATATATATATATATAATAATATTATTAAAATTAATAATATATATATATATAATATATTATATATATATATATATATATATATGATAAGTATATTATATATACATTTGTAATAGTATAAGTATATATATTAATATATATATACCTGTCTAATCGTAGTGCTCTGCAATCAAGTAAAAGAATCCGTTAAAATGTGACTAGTCAAAATATTTTTGGGCAGAAATGTTTTTAATTAGAAAAAAGTCAAGAAAGTCAATCAAAACCACGAATATAGAATGCATGGCCAACTCGAGCATTTTCAACAGTGGTTGTCCTCGTACTTGACCCGTGAGTGGGGGAAAAATTCAATATTGCTTCAATATCCTGATAAGCTATAAAAAGTTTAAATAAAGAGGCATGTGGAAGCAAGAAGTTTTCCGTGTTATAAAAATGAAATTTGAAAACTCCCTCTCTTTACAGGTTTTCAACAGAACTTGATTGACTTTTTTTTTCCTTTCATCATTTTAAAATAATTTATGTAAGTTTTATGAAAATCGACTGTGGTTTATTTTTAATCGGGTAGGATTTTGATTAATTTAAACGCATATATATATATATAGATATATATATTATTAATATATTAATATATATATATATATATATATTATATATATATATATATATATTATATAATACAATAATATTATAATAAATATTATTATATATATATATATATATATATATATATATATATATATATATATATATATATATATATATATATTATATATAATATATATATTTATATAATATATATGTTATATATACGTAAATATATATATTATATATATATAAATATATATATATATATATATATTATATATATATATATATATATATATATATTATAATATAAAAGTTATGGATATATAATATATATATATATATATATATTATATATTCCGCTTAGATTTACAGTAGTACTAGTTTCATAAATATTTTTCATTTTTGTAAAACTTTAAAAGCATTTCTTATTAAATTAAAAAAATAAATAGAAATACTTTACCAAAGAGTATTATAAATATGTTTAATAAATTATTATTCTGTATTAATTACTTACAAATTGTTTTTTGTTTTTTTGCCAATTATTTGGAGATGGTGTTCTTAATTTGCAGAATTGAATTTCTGAACGCCAAAATTTGTGGCTTCGTTTTCCCAACAAAATTAAAAATTAATGAAACTTCTGCAGGAAGGCCCCATTGTACCCAATAGGGTTGGGTCATCTCCTGAGCCCTGGAGCTGGCTCCAGGGATCGAAGCTGGAGCAGAGTTCTGGT
>JABUQX010028012.1:0-40000 GCA_015478945.1 Trachelipus rathkii
AATGAAATATATAAAATATATAATTAATATTATATTATATAATTATAGTAATATATTATATATATATATAATATATATATATATATTATTATATATATAATAATAGATAAGTATATATATATATACTTAATAAATAGAATTCAATATGAGATCTCAAAATATTTTCTTATAAATAACGTTAAAATAAACTTAATCTTAAACTTTTATTAAAAAGACAAGGGGTTCAGAACACATCGTATAAATCGCTTTTGACAAATACCTTTAGGAGAGCGGAAATAAATTAAAATTATTCCTTTATAAATATTGCATTCCCTATCACAAACACAAGTTTTAGACTAAAAATTAAACTTATTAAAACATTAATAATGTAGCAACGGTGTTTTATCAGAAATTATACAATCTAAATCTAACACACCCACTTTCAATAAAAGTCAAAAAGAACGCCTATATTTACTTAGCAAGATCACTTTTTATAAAAAGGACAAATTCTGGCAACCAAGGAGACAAATTCTTATAAAATGGACAAATTCTGACAACCTGGAGTTTAATACCAGATCTGCAAGGCTACTCTACTAGCCATTATATATATATAATAATATATATATATATATATATATATATATTATATATATATATATATAATATATTCGCTCGAAAAGTAGCTCAAGGTGCCCTCTCATTGCACAAATGTAAATGTATATAATATATATATATATATATATATATAATATATATATATATATATATATATAATATATATATATATATAATATATATATATATTAGTGAGTGTAATAACACTAACACTAGAATACAAGGAAACTGTGTGTGAAACTCAAGATCGTTAAATATTTAGGTTATTAATTAACTTAAATGAACTGTTTGTCATTTTGTGCAAATTTCTTTGAACACGAAAGAAATTGATCACAATAAATTTTTGTATTTTTAAATTAAGTTGGAGTAAACTTATAATTTTATTGCTGTTTGTTTCATTAATAATCGTAAATTTCAAAATTCTGTTGGTTTTAAGTTGCATTCTTCAATTTAATCAAAACTGCAGAAAAAAGAGCTAATAAACTCTATAATAATTGTTGAAAATTTTATTTTATATTTACGGGTAAATTTAAATTTGCTGTCTGGGGAAAAAATATCCAATAAAGCCGGAAAAAAATGAAATTCTTTAAATGATGTCAATGACAGAGGAAGTTATATTGAGAAATATATGGATAGAGAAAATCTGCTAAATTTTTGAAGGGAAGTATAGGTTAGTAAGAAGGGGGAAGAGAGAGAGAGAGAGAGAGAGAGAGAGAGAGAGAGAGAGAGAGAGAGAGAGAGAGAGTGAGAGAGAGAGAGAGAGAGAGAGAGAGAGAGAGAGAGAGAGAGAGGAGTTGGTAAGAAGTGGGAGGGGAAGAGAGAGAGGGGAGGGCAGTTAGGAAGATTGGGAGTGATTGAAAAGAAGAATTTGATGAAAATATCAAGACGGAATAAGGAGCCATTGTAGTTGTAAATTGTATCTTGCTGAAAAAAATCGGAGTAATATAATTTTGAAAGTAAATTGCTTTGGAAAGTTCCATATTTAGACATAAGTGGTTTTCGACTGCCAAATTTTGAATACACAAAAATCCCCTATTCCCCTAATATATTCGTTGAAAATTTTATTCAACCCTACGAATTTATTGTTGAGTTGTGAAGCTAAAAAAGTTTAACGAGGCTTTTATTTCTCATTTCGTTTCTTTTTCGTTTTTAGAAAGGAATATATATATATATATATATATATATATATATATATTGATATATATATATATATATATATATATATATATATATATATATATATATATATATATATATATATATCAGCCTTCAAAATAGGGGACACATGTATCTAAAAAAAACTACGATAGCTACATAAAAAATGAAAACATTGTTGAAATCAGCGAAGATTTTCATACTGGAAAGTGAAGAAGAAATAAAATGAAGGGCGATGAAAAAAATTTAAATAATAAATATGATATAGTGTACGATAAGTTCCAATTTAAATATTGTTGCTAAAATTTTTTCAAGCAGTTTGAATGTTCAAGTTCTTGAGTAAATATGTTACTGAAGGATTTATTTGCTTTAATTTGTAATGAGCACTAGCTCTTGGGTTTTGTCCAAAATTTCGGTTTTTTAATGAGCGAAAAGAAATGTGTAAACTGCAAACATCAGTGTTCAATATATAAATTAAGATGATTTTTTTTTAGATGTACTAAAAAAAATTGTCGGGGTAAATATGCGGCTGTTTCAAAGAATTCTTTTTTATCTGCTTCCCATCTACCCATTAAAGTATTGCTTCAAATAATTTATTTGTTTTGTGAATGATCTAACATCAAACCATAATAAAAGAATCCTCGGTTTAGGTAATGCAACAATATCAGACTGGTTTAACTCTTATAGAGAGATATGTGAGATAGCTGTAATGAATAGCAAAAAAAAAATTAGGAGGTGAAGATAAGAGAGTTGAAATTGACGAATCAGTTTTTGGTAAACGAAAATATATCAGAGAACGAATGGTGAAAAGTCGATGCATCATAGCCTATAAAGGTATAGATAGAGGATCAGGTAAATGTTTTTTAGTACCAGTAATGAGCAGGAGTAGTGAAATGATAAAGAAAGTAATAGAGACAAACATAAAGCCAAAAACAACAATTATAACAGATGAGTGGAAAGGCTACAATTGTTCAAAAAAAAAAAAAAAAAAAAATTTTATTCACTTAATAGTAATCACTCGTTTAAATGTTATTATAATTTCTGGAAACAGGAGCACACCACAATTAACAACTTGAAGGGCGATAAATCTATTGATATACAATAAACGTGCCCTCAAAAGTTAAAGGATTAAGAATACCAACGCTAAAATAATGTTAGCTATTAGCTAAACATAAACGTTTAGAGTCCTAACCTAACCTAACCTAACCTAACCTAACCTAACCTAACCTAACCTAACCTAACCTAACCTAATCAAACCTAATCAAACCTAACGTAACCTAAGTAACATAACCTAATCTAAGTAGCCTAACATAACCTAACGTAACCTAACGTATAACCTACAAAATTGACAGTATAGGATATATATATATATTATATATACTTATATATTATATATATTAGTTAGACCTATAAATATATAGTATATATATTTGGAGTAGTAGCTATATATATATAATGTAATATATGGTAAAATGAAAGAAGTAAAAATCAGAATTAACAACTTGATATATATATTATTAATAATGAGTAATAATATGAAAGGCAAATAATAGTCCAAAAACTCAGGAATCTCAAAAAAACGGCCTCTTTCATTCACATTGTGTTCTTATATCTGAAAAAAACAACAGCACAACACATGAAACAGATTTTGTTGATTACGATTACAAGAGATAATGTAACATCATATCGAGCAGGTACGATTTTTATCTCAGTAAGACATACAACGTCAAAGAAGTAGATATTTAAATAAGATTTTTTTGTGTTAGATATAATTTTCTTATTAATCTCTCGCTGCCAATATGTAGCCAGATATACAGCACATATGCCTATAGAGCAGATAAGATGTATAGTTTTAACTTAATTAAATGTAATTATCCGTAATTTTATTGGTGTAAATTCAGTAAGTATTATTAAAGAGTTACTTTTCATCGGTTTGTGATACTGAAAGACGAACCAAAAGTATTCATTTTTTTTGTTAGCTATCGTAGTTTTTTTTAGAATCAAGGGGTCCCATAAATCTGAGGGGCCTCAGCCTAATTATAATATTATATTATGACTCAAATGATCAATATTATATAATATAGTGAATTATAGTATATTTTATATTATTATTATATTATAATATATATAGATTAGTTATTTAATATAATATGTATATAGAATGGCAGACTGCAAGGGTAACCATAACTTAGTTATATATATGTACAATATATAATTAGGGTATAAATTTAGGTTATATTGTATATAGTGATATTACTATATAAATATATTTAAATTAGTGTACACTATTTGGTTCGCTGTCATAAATTATATTTGTGCCCTCCCGATTTATGAGTGTCTTAGTATATGTCGTTAAGTGACGTTAAGAGACGGAGGGGCTTCCCGACTCGTGTTTGATAGATACCTCGACCTTTGATATTTTTTTGACCGCGACCTTTTGATCCTTTTGTTTGACGCGACTCCCTCGTTTTGACCTTGACGTGTACGCTGGTCATTGTACAAACCAACGGTATATTTTATACCTGACCTTGAAACTTCTTTTAGGGACCCATGTTCTCTCTCATCATCAGCTACGTTCATTTGTGTTTTATTTTTTTTTTTTTGTGCTTATTTATATTTATTTTTTTGGGTGTTTAATTTTTTTGTCTTTTTAAAAGAGACTAGAAAGCCTCTGTTTTTTCGTTGCTTGCCGCCATTTTGTTTTATAACGTCTGTTAATTTATTTCATCGCGGGAGGAATATCGCATATCGAGTCGTCGCGTTCGTCGAGGTGTGTGAAATCGGCTATCTAATCGTATACATGTCCCGCTCGATTGTGTCTTTACCGTCGTGCCGTTTTAACTTTTGTTTCTCTTAATCATATCATTCCGTGACAGGTGGTCTCCCTTCGATTTTTCGTCAACGAGAGCCGCACGGAGGACAGCTCGCAACTCGCGCGCCCAGCACAGTCTACTACGGCACCAAGCCCGCGCGCGTTTTTTTTTCTCTTCTCGGCTACTCCAGCTATACCATTTTGCGTTTTTGCTTTGTGAATAAACTCAAAAAATGGTTTAACTCCTCATTTTAATATCCACGAATTGTCTTATGCCATAGACAGCATACATCTCTTACCCTTATACACACAAAGCACCCCTTCATCAATCCACAGTCCTTCCCTCCCTACCCATACGTTTGATTCGCCGTATTTACCATACTGATATAAACCACATACCATTCACAAGTGATAACTGTACTTTTATCTGTCTGTGCATCTACCAAGGAGCGTCTTATTCCCAATCCCCCATCCACAATTTTTCCATGTTGTGTAATATTCTTCTATTGCAAAATTGAATTTCCCTTTTATAAGAAAAAAGTTACATAAGCTAAAATATTTACATTTTTTATTTAAACAGTGCATCTTTATTATATATATATTGGTATATAATAGTATAGGTACTATATTATATTTATCTAACTCTCTATTTATATATATTTAATATAATCTTATGTATAAAAAAATTTGATATTTTTAAAAATATTATAAGCTATTTTGTCATTGATTTAAATATTACAAAATATGATACTTAATATATTATATATGCTCTTGTGTTCTTCTGGAAGATTTCACAGAGCTTGATCCTGTAGTCCCTTGGGCAGTACTCTCCTTTAACACCGAATGATGTCGGCTCAACATAGATACAAATTTTGAGAATTATACTTTACTACTTATGTCTCTATTTTGTATATTTGCATACAGAAGCGCTTGGCGCGATACACTGGTATAATGCGCTTGGCACTCTCATCTCTCTTTATCTTACTGAATAGCGAAATAGTCCCGACCGCCAGGAATAACATTAAATTGGTTATTAAAAGGTCAAAGCGCACCTTCTCCATCGTCACGTCAACCGGAATCGGAAACTGCGACCTCCTAACCAGTAGCAACTTGTAAAGAAAGGTAGGATGATAATGGAACATATCCGATTGTGCACAGTGGAAAAACCCTTTGATATAGATATAAAAATGATTTAATTGTTTCTTCTTTATGAAATCAATATGCTCAATTTTATGCTATTAGCAAAATAATTTATGGAAAATAGCTATTTTCCCTCTTATATAAAGTTTTGAGAAAAAAAAGGCGCTAAATATCGATTTGGTTGCTATGTTGATTAATGCATTGTACAAATACTTACATATAGTATGTATTTAGTATATATACATATATTAGCTTAGCTCAATATAATATATTGTGCACGGAGTGCAATGAAATATAATTTGAAGATTTATATATATTATTTTAATCAATATATGTAATTCCAATAGTTATGCTATTATAAGGATAAACCATCTTTTTATCTCATATCTATTTCTATTATTTATTCCCATTTATATAATTACTCTGATATTGCGGAGAAAAAGGATTATATTAATTATATCATGTACATTATGTTCGTAAATCTATAATATATGATTGAAGAGGAGCATAGAAGACGACGCACCCATCGTGAGTACTCTACTCATCTCTCCTTCTATTTTGTTATTATATATATTATAATATAACCGTAATATAACTATACTAATTAAGTATAACTAAGTATATTATATTAATATATTATAATTCTAATAATAATATATAATATGATAGTAATATTAAATTTATAGGTTCTACGTGCTCCTAAACAAATATAATGATACCTCATATAATATAGATTAAAATTATTTATACGATTAATGATAGTATTAATATAATTAATATTATTTAATATTTATAATATATATAAATATATAATAATATAAATTAATAAAATAATTAATAATTAATATATTATAAATCCTTGTTATGACTCAATCAATTGAATAATTCTACAATTTGACCTTGTCCGGATTACACCTTATATCCCAGCCTACAACTATAGCCTAAAAATCCTGCACACTTAAACACTGAACCTACCTAAGCGATTAAACCTAAACCTAGACCTATACCGATTACCTGGATAACCGGTAACCTAACCTATAGGTAACTCATATTACTCTAACCTAACCTAACCTTATCCTAGCAGTGTAACACATTTACCTAGCCTACACACCTTAATAATCCATACTCCTTGACACCTAGTCGCTCCGACACCGCCTTTGAGCTCGCATCCCAAGACGTTAACTGTGCCATATCTGGTTTAAACGCTTCAATCTGGGTCATAACAATTAGAGGTCATGTAGAATACACTGACCTGATATGGATCATAATAACGTTAAACTTATTTAACCAATTCCGAGCATAGACCACACACAACACACATACACACAAACAAATACACACAGTTTACTTATAATTATAACTTTATTCACCGTTATTTGTCAATTATGTACTACTTATTACACATTAAATGCTCACACTGATATTATATATTTATCTTTATATATGTAATTAACACCACTAAACTCAAAACAGAACAGCACATTATTACAATTTATGATACCTATCTTATACAACACATTTCACTTAAATGTACACTTTATTAACACACAATTCTAAACTTTTTTATGATCAACTTTTACTAATTTACCCATAGGAACACAGTACATACCATTTTACAACTTATACAACCAGCTGGTCACAAAACACTACATCACAACAACTACACAAAGCGAGACAACCACTTACACTTTATACACACATTCACTATGACACTTACCATTCACCATGACACTTGATACACGAACCATTGGCTGCGGAACACATTCATATCATGGTTTTCATAAACACACTACCAACCCTTGTGGGACTTCCATGGGTCAGAATTTTGGTAGACCGCATACTAATTTGTAGAGGCGCTACTTAACTCTTCTTTTTATTAATTAGAGACGAATACCTTGTCTAGAGGCTTCTCGAAATGCTAGTAAATCAGATCATTGAATCAAGAGAACGGGTGTTTAACTAACACCATAAGGGTACAGCGCTGATCAGTTCCTGTGCGATTTTGTTTTTTAAGCGGTGTTCTTATACTGCTTCTAACTTCATGGTGGCATGGTTTTACTGTTTTTAACTTATATGCATTGGCAATAGTGTTTAAACTATCACATATTTAAATTAAACAATATTTATATTACACCTGAAAGCAGTAAATCAGTAAATCATTAGAGGTGTTTAACCTCTAAACACCTAGGGGTAGTATATAGGAATTAGTATGCTTTCTGTTTATGTTGTTACTGCTTTTAAATCATTTGTATTTACTAACTATTTAAGCTCATGCTTTTACTGCTATTTAAACATTCTATTATTGTTTTACTCGACTTGTATCTTCACAAATTATATCATTTAAAATCCGACTTAGCTCAATATACTCAATTAATAGAACAGTAAAAATCAGATAAAATTCAACAGTAGTCTTTTTCAGTATCATTATTCAAATTCTTTTCATAAGGTCTGCTTTTGTTTTAACTTTTTTACGACTCTAACTATGTTTAGCGCTTTATAACTCATGTATTAACTCTTTAATCTTTCATATAAGTTTTTACTGTGCTTTTAATCTTTTTCTGCTTTTTACCTCTATTATTAAGGCTTTCTGGCCTCTTCAACTGCCTTTAACTCTTTCTGAACCCTTTACTCGCCCTTTAATCTCAACTTTCTGCTTACTGTTTTGGCTTTTTTACAGGCATTTATAGCACATATTTAGAAGACTTCATAATATATTATTAAGTTAACTTATTTTTATTTTAATTTGCTTTTAATTATTATTGTTATTATAATTTTAATTATTATTTTATATTATTAATATATTACTCATAATTTTAATTATATATTTTTTTTATATTTATTATTAAATTCTAATATCTTATTTCATCTGTATATCTATGTCCTTACTTCAATTTATTATATTGGCCAAATATGTGTCAAGACAAAAACATCCCACCCAATCACAACTTAAATCAAAACTAAGATCAATGGCCCCACATCATTCTACACTACACATATAGATTATTACACATTTTCCACCTATTGTACACTATTTTATAACATCAGCATTCTAACTTATGACACTTACATTTTTAAAATTCCCGATAGACACGTTACATTTTACGACGTCGATCTGTATGTAGCCAATGCCAGGGATACACAAACTACGAATTCAGCTTATGATTACTTTAAATTAACACTCACTTTTCTACTATGCTACAATTAACATTTGGCCATATGAAGCCACTCATATTATCTGATTACATTTACTTAACACTTCAATCAAACACAGATTTTATTTTACCACGTCACCCAGAATGTTTAACTTTTAGAACATACGCACAGATGTTTACTGTACTCACTCACTAACACAAAATTAACCTTACACGCTATCAACATATTATAACAATTTAACCTTATATAACACATGAAGGTGAGCATAATTTACCACAAGTGCGAACATTACACGCACACACACACACAAAACGATATACAACAATCGATATATACCATCAGAAAAGCAATAATAACAACTTATACAAAATCAATATAACTCACTCATAAAATTCATTTTTTTATATTAAAATTACAAATTTTATGTTATTAATTTTAAAACACAGATGGGACTCAGTTTTATATCATATTTATAGCGTACATTCAAAAATGAGTCTTATGACTTTCTCACTATATATAAATAATTATCTCAATAGTTTTCTAAAAGTTACTCATAAAACAAAAAGTACTATCAAACTCATTTTCGACCAATTTTGTTATGGAAAGTAATTTAGTATCTCATTAACATAGATAATAATAACTTTTTGTTTATATAGAAATTTTTAATTAATAAAACTTTTTAGAGTTCCACCAATTTGCTCTTTTTCTGTACCTGTGGGACACTTTTTTTTTACGTTAATAAATTATATTAGTGTTACAAGATGTATATTATAAAAGCATAACATATTCTTACGTACCTTAAGCAATAATATTCACTGCAGAAATCATAGTAAGGCACAGACCCCCTAAGACATCCTCTGCACACCCATCAAGCCATTATAGCCAACTGTTATCTGATTCATCTCAGACCTTTAAGCTGCTTATCCTACCCATTTTGTCTCCCTCTAAGATTACAAAGCTTAAATTGTCTCCCTCTGTCCTCAAAGTCTATTGAAAAACTACTTCTATCATATGTGCTTCAAATACATAAACGATGACAATAACCTTTAATAAAAATTCAATCTTCATAATAAAAAATAAATATTATTTTTAATTTAAAAAAATTAAACAATCTTTATCAATCACTTACATTTAACTTATCTGCTCTTTTTTGATGTTAAAACTTAAAAATAAATATGTATCAAAAGGTTCACTTGTTTTTTAAAATTTGCGTTCAAAATTGATATTTTTTAATAATAATATTATTGAATATACTAAGATCGTACACCATTTGACTAATCCATCACGTAGAAAAACCACAACACACTCCGCAGCATATACAGAATACGAAAACTAGAACTCTATGCTTCATCGCGCTAGTGTAAGATTTATGCTCGTGTTTTAAAAATGATAAACATACTGACTTTTTATTGCTGTGTTCTTGAAGCCTTTTCCAAGGATATTATACAATTTTTTATTTTTTTAAACCACAAGATGTCCTTTATTTTTATAAAGCGTTAATGCTCCGTGCAAGCTATTACGCATGTAATGATTCCAATGGGTGTACCTTCTCTCTCTCTGTAAAAATTGGTAAGGTGTAGTTGCAATTATCTTACGTTAGTGGCTCTCACAAATTTAGCACCAATGTTAAATTTAGGAATAAGCCTTTTTGTAGACGGCTAATTTAATCCTAATACAGGTCAAAAGGATAATTCCGCTGGTTTGATAAAAGAACAAAGAAATCATTGTTATTATATATTTTTTATAATAAATATATTTTCAATAAACTGAATAATAACATGTACTTGGATCTGAAAGATCTATATATTAACTTTTAAGCATGGTTAAAGGAGAAGGATAGTACTCGTTTTCCTTACTTGTGATGTAGGGATGACCGTAAAGTACCAATCTATCTAACTAGGTCATCCCTCGTATGTGATTGGTTCGAGGTGAACCAGATATTATCCTTTAGATAGTCGAACTCGTATTTTTATTAATTAACGTTGTTCTTTGGACACGATCTTGTCCTTTGAGCGGGGTACCGTATTAGCGCTCGGTATTACTCGAATTACTATTTTACTTTATATAGACCTCATAAATACTCATTTTAATACAACTCACGTTAGTTCTATTTTAGCTGATAAGCGGTGCACAAGTTATTCGGTTTAGGTAATTAATAAGTTTTTAGTGCTTTCTTACTCAACTGACCGTATAGGGTACTCAACTCAAGATATTGTAACTAATAATATCCCTTATCGCTAACCTATAAGAGGTAACTTTTGATCAATTATTTATATTATTTCACTATTTATGAAGGTTTATGATTATGCCAATATAATGCGCACTAGTTCATAAGCTATAATCCACCCAGATCTTTCATTTTAGTGCATTAGAAGCTCTCCATCAACACGCATAGATAACCATGTCAGCTACAGGAACCACCGTCCAGCTCGCCAGATAGCTGCACCGCATTGAGTACGCCATATATTTTCGACGTTTCGTGCTCGCCCTTGTGTGTGCGGCTCTCACATTTTCTTCCATCTTAATTTTTCACCGCAGTTCTCCAGCCCGCAGAACATTTTTCATTTCCATTTTCAAGTAACAGTGCGCCCGCAGATGGCGCAATATCTAACCGCACACTGATATATGAAACTATATACTAGCTTTTTTATATTAGTTTTATAATCACTATATATAATGAATATATAATAATTTATTTACTATAAAAGATTCAATATTCTTTTAATAATCATACTTAACTATATATATATAAAGTATAAATAAATAAATAATGAAGAAGTAAATATTTGATTTTATTATTCTAGTAATATATATATACCGAAAAATATATAATAATATAATAAATATAATATAAATATAATTACAAACGCTATTATTCAAACTATGACATAATAAAAATAGCTGCCGCTTTGATAGAGTAGTAAGTTAGGATTCTATCATTCAAACTTGGAATTCAAGATGAAAACTGTAAGGACCCAATAAACTTACTATCGTTTGAAGGATCTCACCATGCTCTATAAAATTTCAATTTAATTTTGGAATGTGATGGTATGATCTTGGTATGGGCATTTATTTAAAGCAACGAAAATGTGTGTTATTTTTCTATTGTATGTGAAGTGTAACTTGCTTATAAGGCTGAATCTTGTGTAATCGAGCTTTAGGTCGGCTACTTCAACACGGTATGACGCCAACAAAGACTGAGTCATCATAAAGACAACTCTGTAAACCTACATAAAGTTGACCGTCTCTCGGTACCATAGCCTAAGTTAGATAAAGTCTGAGGTAATAGAGCATGGAAGGCATCAAAAGCGTTGGTGCTGATAAGGTATATCTAAAGTTGTCGACTGGCAGGCGACTCCAATAGATAAAACTTAGAGTGCAATCAAAAGTTGAACCTGTGGCCTCAATAACGGTGCACGAACATTGTATAGATTCAATGTCGATTTAAAAAGCTGATATGCATCGTATAAAAGTTGAAGAGGGGAATCTAAAACTCTTATCGTCTGTAGGCGCATCTCATGTTTTCGTAGACCTCATCTCCTCTTTCACAAACTGCAAATTGAAATTATCTTTGTCCTGATGACTGTCTTTACGATGAGGCCCTGGTTGTAATTCCTTTGAAGGTGAATTGAATGTCAATGCAATTTCGTGGGGCGGAGTTGGACGTCATTGATTCGTGATAGGTCTAACTATCTCAATAATGTGTGTCTGCTCATCTTCAGTAGGTTTATTTGCTGTAAAAGCCACTGGGCGGATGTGTGTGGTTTGCATGTCTGGTTGCAGTGCTTGTTGTGTGCGCTGAGTGGTGGTGTTTTGTGATGATAAGGCCGGCTTCACTTTGCTTGGTGTGCTGTTTTTTTTGTTTTTTTTTTGTTGTGTGTGTTTTTTTTTTTTTGTGGTGTGGTGTCGGCCACAAATCGTTTTCATTAGTTCCTTTGAGATTTGAATTTAAAGACTGCATTCTAGAATGGTTCAACCGTCGGATAGTGTGTGCGAGTGTGTGCATGTGGTGGTGTGCTACTATATAATTTGAATAAACATAGGTGGGCAGGAAGTAATAACATAAGTATAATAATAAAAGAAATTATTCAAATCGTTTTAATTAAAATGTCATTTCACAGGAAATTGTGCTAATATTTGATAGGGAGAGAACTGATCAGATTAAGGCCCATAGTAGTAATGGAGTTTCTATAGAGAGAAGTGGAGAACGAACCTTTTTTGGATTCACATCAAGTAGTATCTGGGCCATGCTTCAAACGTCTCTTTTATTGGGTCTTATTTGTAGTACCTGCAATTCGATCGGGACGGTAGTTATTGTTGTTATTTACCCTTTACCTGATGTTGGATAGATCTCTTCTATAAAAGTACGTGTCTTGATGAATATACATTTTGGACATACGTGAATTTATTAAGTCTCTTAAATCCAATGTAGGGCTCTACAGAAAGAATACTTGGCAGAATGTTACGCAATCATTCAAGATCAATTTTGGAAATGAAATTCTGGTGCTTTTTAGCAATTCAATGTCCCAGTCTTTGTTTCCTCCTTATTTAAACAGATGTAGTGGCTGCAAGAGAGTTCTTAGTTGAAGCTGTATGCAGTGGATGGCCATGATATGCAATGGCTGTGTCGCGTATATCACCGTATCCCGCCGCTGCGGCCCACTTGACATGCGGCAGAAAGACGACGATATTTATTTTTATCTTTCAATTTGTTGGGTCTGGTGTTTCGGTTTTCGAAAGATACATTAAAGGCGTTGTGCTATAGATGTTTTGAATTTTCTTGGGTTCGCGCTCTGTTGATAGGCAAATGTTAGTGCCAGCGTAGAACGGTGCACAAGAAAGACACCGAGGCTTTTCACTATTTGATTCGCTTACTGTTGAGTATCTTAAAGTATATCCCTTGAAGCTGTGGAATGTAATTACAGGATTATCTGTAGATTATTTTTATGATAAAATCTGTAAGAAAATAGAAATAACAATATATATAGTATATACTTTAATATAGTAGTATATATAGGGTACTATTAGTAGTATAGTTAATATCGGATGGGGTTGATCAGTATTATAGATATCAGTAGGTAGACAATAGTAGTATATTATAATAATATATTATAGTATCAATAGAATAATGGATAAGATAAAAGATGAGAGATGGATGAGAAAAAGATGGTTAATACATCCTGCTTGACGCCTTTAGTGGAATATTTAGTGAAATTATTAGGGATATTATAAAACATTCTTTATGAGACGAGCTGGTAAGTGATTAAATAAAGATAAAAAAAATTTCTTTTGAGAATGAAATCTACACATATATCTTCATTCGAGGAAATATAACACAGGGTCTAGTTATTACAATAAAGCACTGTACATAGTTGACAGACGCACCTTATTTAATTCGGATAACACCCAAACTTTCAAATGCTAACATATATACGTGCCGCTGGAGCGTAACTCATAAGTCACTTGGCTCACCCTGTCTTGTCTTTTTCGAAGAGCCAAGCGGTTGGGTGCCCAGCTTCTTATTTTGAAAGGGAAAGGATGCATCTGAAACCTTAAAATAGCGGCAGATGTAAGTAATTGCAGCAACATATACACTAAAAACTCACTAAACTTTAAGAAAATATGCAACAAAATATTGTCTTTCGTGGCAATTTTCGCAATTATTTAAGCAATTAAGAAGAGCAATATGTGCAGTTCAAACACAGGACTCGAAGAAGGATAAGGCGACACAAACGCAAGCTACCCTCATTGAGCAACGTTCATCTCAAGAAAAGAGTGATGTTTTTCCAGCCTCCCTATTGGCGGCTGTTCCCAGACCGATTTAAAATTCGAATTATCTCACCCTCAAAAATAATGCCATTTCACTCTCGCCTAAGAATTAAATAATTTTTTCATTATTTAATTAAAGTTCACGACCGTGTCGACGGGGTTAGGGTCTGCTCTTCGAAGGATGTAACGTTCTCAGTATAGTCTACTTGAATAGCTCCGGACCGGGTAAGGTGCATGATAATATATATGTAAATGCAATATATAATGCAGAGAGGTAATATAGTACCTGATATACTATATAATTATACTGTAATATATAGTTATAAATTTATATATAAGATATATACATAGTATATATGCCATACTATAGTAGATAACTCAATTTTTGACCATTAGACCAACAATAAGCTTTTAAATTAAGTATTATATATGATAAGTAGCGTAGTATTTAGGTATACAGTCGAATCATTTGATATATAATCGTTAGTGTGGTAGTTGGGTGGATATAGGTGGATATATTATATAGTATATAGTATTATATATATACGATATATATATATATGACGAAGGAAAATATCAAGGGAAATTTCAAGAGCAAGTCGACACTCCCGGACGTCCGGGCCGGAATTAAAATTTGCATTCTCCGGCCTCCGACTCCGGCCTTGCTCAGCCAACCCGTTGTTGAGGTAGGTTGCATCACTAGTATAATAATATAATTAGATAAGATAATAATATTAAATTTATTGTAAACGTGTTATTATATAATATTATATATATAATATAATCAAAGATACTATATATATCGTTATTATATATATATATTAAATATACGCCGTATATTATTATATATATTATAATAATAATAGTATATATAAGGATAATATAGTAATAGTAGTATGAGGTCCTAGTATGAGTATAGTATATTATATATAGTATTATTACTACATATATACTATATATTATAGAGGTATTATAGTCTACACATAATTGCATCTGCTGAATTATTGAATGAATATAACAGTGTGGAACATGTTATTAGCAGCCTGACCTAAATACAAGTCCCACAAAATATGAACAGTAATGATCCATTGACTTAGAGAGGAGGAGTTATATACTTTCAAAAACAATGATTATGAGTAACAATAAAGATCTAATGAAAGGATAATTAATCACACACACACACACATAATAGATAATAAATAATGAATAATAATTGTTATTATATATATATTAAAAAGTAAAAATAGAATATTGGGTGGAATAATATTTAATGGTTTTATAAATTGGACTGACACCTGAAAGTCATTAGTATATATTAGTATAATAGTATACGATATATATATAATATATATTATATATATATCTATATATATATAATATATATTATCTATAATAATTATATTATATATATAAAACCAAATATAGTATATAATATATATATATCTATATAGTATATATTTAAACCATTTGAAATATACAAATAATATAATAGATATATTTATATATATTATTGCTTAATTTAAACGTATAAATCATTATAAATTAGGTAAAAAGTCATCATATTATATTATTATTATGCGATGATTATTATGTATTATTATTATTATATGAATTATATATTGATATTCATATTATTATTTGATTTATTATTATTATTATTATTATATTATTATTTGGTAGAGCCACATGTGGAAAATAGTTTGTTCCAAATAAGTCTCTCTGTTATGAAGTCCCATTTAGCTTGCGTCCCCGAGTTCAAACATAGAAAGATTTTTACTTTAACACGATAAGAAAATAAGTATATAAGATAAAAAATATATCGTACACCCTCATAAGTGCACACAATTGATAAATGGATATATTTTAACAGATAATGCAATTCCAACTCATCATTTAAAAAAGTCAAGAAGAAAAGTATTCGCTCTTTAATTTATAACCGTTAAAAAGTTATTTAGGTATAAATAATGTAAATTGTAAACAAAAAAAGAATTTGAAGAGTAATTAAACTAATTAGCTTTAAGATAATAATATAAAGAAATATAATTATTTATAAAATAAAAGTGTATTAAAAAAAAAATGAAAATTGCTGGCATTTGTGACATGTAAAAAAAAATAAAAACAATTAAAAAAACGAGTGTTTTAAGGCACTAATATATTCATAGGTGGTATATATAGTAACTATAAATATATATATATATGAGTATAGAATATAGGAATATATGATAAGTATATATAATATATTATTGTATATAATAAGTATATATAATATATATTATATATATATATATTATATATAAATATTTTTATATATGTATAGTATAATACTATATTAGTAGTATATATATATATATATATATCATATATATATATATATATATATAATAATATAGATATATGTATATTAGTAATATATATATATTATATATAGTAATATATATAATTAAATAGTAATATATTGTATATATAGATATATATTATAGTATATATATATTATTATATTATATACAGTATATATATATATATATTATAATATAGTATACTATATATTTATATGGTAAAAGGATCTATGTTGGATAGAGATAGTGTTTGTATTTCCCATTGTGTTCTTCCGTGTTCTCGTGTAGGCGTATGCCTTTTACAATAACAGCTGCACGAAAACCAACGTATGGCGTACCTCCCCTGTTGATAAGCTGTATTTAATGAAGAGGGTTGTGGGGAAATGTCGGAAGAGATAAAAGAGAGAGAGAGGAAGGCGAGTGATTAGAAGAAGAGGGAAGAAAAAATAAATTGCTTTTAAATTTATATTAAGGCTATAAAGATGCGATATTACCGGGAACAAGTTTCAATTGTTCTATGTCGTTAGCTCCTCCGGAACAAAATGATTTAAAATGGCGGGGGTGGGAGATGAAATGTTTTATTTTCTCTCCTTTGTTTGTATAAAAAGTTAAAAGCCTATATATATATATATGAGTATTTATATTATATTATAGTATATAATTATATTTAGTATAGTATTTAGTATTATATATATATACTAAATACATATATATATAAAGTATATATATAAGTATATATTATATATACATAGATATATAATATATATTATATCATAGTATAAACTATATATATATATAATAATATATATAGTATGATATATATTATATAATATAATATGAATATATAATATTAATAGGCTATATATAATAATATATGATAGTATATATATATAACATAATATAAGATATAATATATAAATTTGTATATTATTATATATATGTATGTATATATATATATATACTAGTATATATAATTACTATATAAGTATACTATATAATTATATATATATATAAGGTAAGACAGTAATATAATGCGCTAGACATAATATATCTATATATGTTCATCGCGAAATACGTATAATAAGTGCAGCAACTACTAATATACGTCTGTGTAGCGCTAATACTAAATCTATTAATATGATATATATTAAAGACCTCATTGTTTTTTTTTTTTCAAGCTGAAATCACCAACATTCAACACATGCACCATTATTTGAGTGAATAATGTCTAGGAGGTATTCAAGATCTTGGCATGCACGGCACAGCATATCAACATCAATTTCATCAAAAACGTCGATGATTCTTTCCTTTAAACCTCGAAATCTGCATAGTCAGCAAGCAACATGAGAGTTGTCTGCACGATCCTTGACAAAACTCATCGCGAGATATTGCAGATCGTTATGCAAGGAGGCTTTGATTGCAATGCCGTTTGGGAATTTCTTTTTCATAAATTATTAACTATCAAAGTTCAAAGTGACTAGGCGCTAATTTGATTAAAAATTACTGTGATGTCGGGTTGCAATTCCTCCATCTGATTATATTATAGTGTTGCTCAACATGTCAGTGTGAAATGTTGTCGTTCACAGTTGATTTGTATAAAGAATTACAAAATGTTTTTGGGTCATGTCACGCACCACCTTTTGAACATCCCCCTGACTTGTTCACGAAATCCAGATATTTCGTGCTTCGCTTATTTACCTTAAACAATTCGATCATGAAATGCTCACTCAATAGGTAACGTTATTTTTTAAAAGAAAATTGTCGTCGCCTTCCACGCATATACTCATGCAAGCATATTGTACTAGAAAACCTCTTAAAAACAACTTTGTCATCTTTTATGATTTTCTTGTAGGATTTGAAGTTTGCAAGAAAGTACTTGTTAATTTTTACTTATAAGCAGTTAAGTAAGGTATCCCTAGCTCACGTCAAGTCTTTCAAGACTACTTTCGTGGACTGTGAAGGATTTATTGTCGATGACTGTTACGCTTCAACATTTTCATCTGGTACTCTAACTTCTAGGGTTCCGCGCATTAGCTTTTTTTTCCAATACTTCTCGTTAGTTGGTAAATTATTTAGGGACTCAAGCTCAGGCCTCGACCGGTTCCGGCCCTCTGACACCGGCGGCTCCTACTCCATTTACAGTTACAAAGTATAAGATAAAAAAGAATGCTTATGACAAACTCGTATATTTTTCAATACAATCATAAATATAAAAAGTGGTTTTGAAATAAGCAATTTTATTTTTGCTTTAGATTCTGCTCTTATTTTACCCAATAACTTAAAGGCCCTCTGGCCCCTCTTCCGGCTTCGGCTCCAGCTCCGGCTCCGGCTCCGGCTCCGGCTCCGGCTCCGGCTCCGGCTCCGGAGCCCTGCTTCTCATGACTATTTTGAGGTCATTTTTCATATAAAACCTTCCCGCCATATCTGTGAGCAACAGATAAGATCACTTATTAATCTAATCATACTACTATAGACATATACTATATATACTATATATATAATAGAGAAAGTATTACTATATATCATATATATAATATTAGTTATATATATAGTTTGGCTATCTTATATATACAATATAAGTTATAGATAATATATATATATCATTATTCATTACAGTTCTTCTAAATATTATCTATTAACATTCTTTCTGAATCCACTACATGTCGTCTTAGATACTTCAACTACTGAAAGTGATCGCTCGAAAGTTGTGCAGAAATTGCAAATTTCTGAATCAAAATTTGCTGTTACCGACCGAAAAAAAAATGATACAACTAATAAAGAGAGCGCATTCTCGTACTGAGGAAAGCAACTGGCTACAGTACCTTATTATGCATTATTCTATTCGATTCATTACTCATTATAATTATTATTATTATTCATTATTTTACTTATCTTTGAGGCTTTGGTTTATTTTGTTTTGAATTATTCATGATCATCGAATAGAGTAAAATTATTATTATCCATATTGATCTATCTAAGTATCTATTATTATTATTCTGTCTATATATACACATATATGTATACTTATACGTAATAGTATCTATATATATATATTATTATAATAATATACTAACTACACATATATATACCCATATATATATAAATAATCACCACCATTATTATAGGTCCTATATATATATATATAGATATATATATATGATATAAAATATATATAAAATATATATATAGTATATAGTATATATCAATAGTATATATATCATCATATGATTTTTTTGTACGGATATATACTATATATAGTATATATATATATATATATATATATAATATAGGAAAACCTAGAAAAGATGTAGGACATATAAACAAATACTATATTATATATAATATATATAATATATAGGTAATATATATATGATATACCCGTATATATAATGTATATGTATAATTATAATTAGTACTAATATATATTTATATATAATATATAATAATATATATATATTATGTATATTACTATATAAGGATATATATATATATATATATATCTGTATTATATATATTATATATATATATTAAATATCCGATTTCTCAAAGGCCAGTATATATATATATATATATATATATATTAGTAGTATACGTATAGGTATATATAAATATATCTACTAATACCTATAGATATAGCTATTCAATATAGACATATACAGTATTATGCTATATCCTGTAACAGTGTGGTGTTGCACTTGTGTGAATTGTGTATCGCAACTGTATAATAAACGCTGCCATACGAAAGAACTGTCGAGTATAATTTATTTTGGGTTGGTGAAATAGATGCTAAATGTTAAAAAAAAAATCAGGGATAATTGTTTTTACATCTCTATTACCACTTCTATCTATGTTTCTACCATCTATCTATCTATCTATCTATCTATCTATCTATCTATCTATCTATCTATCTATCTATCTATCTATCTATCTATCTATCTATCTATCTATCTATCGAAAATTAAAAAGGTTATTCAATTGAAGTGCAATTAGTTCGGTCAAACCTTCTAGGCCCCGTTAGGCCCCATCAGAACTAAGACATGTTACATTATTATCGGCGAATTTACTGCAATAACCTACTCTCAATTTTAATTTTTGTAATTATGCGATTTTTGGAGCGGAAATAGGTTTACATCAATGCCGAGACTTTGGGTAGTGTACCCTCTTTCAGGGCCACTTCGCTTCTGGTATCGTATCCTCTTTCAGGACCGTATTTAGTCAGGGACAGCCGGAATAGTTTCACACTGAAAATGTTAAAGTTTTTGGCTATCTACTCTGAGGCGCCAGTGAATGATAACACGTTACTTATTTATTTGGGCTTTTGTGGGCATTTTTTTATATATATATATCAAAGAACGCAGTGATTAATTTCAAATTTATTTTATTTTTGATTAAATTTTTTTTTGTTACATTTTTTTTACCTGTAATAAAAAAAAATTGATGAATAGAGAAATTTTTGTTAAGATTTGTTTAAGTTCTTCTTCCATTGGGGAAAATATTATTATTATTATTATTATTATTATTATTATTATTATTATTATTATTATTATTATTATTATTATTATTATTATTATTATATTCTTTGATTCTTGTAGTGTAGAGTAGTCGTTAGTAGTAATGCTGCCAATCCCGCACGCCCACCCTTTTCTATATAAATGAATAGAGATATATTAGGCTTAGGGGGAGAATTAATAGCCCGAAGGGCTATTAATTCGACAAACAGACAAAACCGCAGGTTTTATCTATGTTTGTTTGTTTTTGTCTATGTTTGTTTGTGTTTGTTTGTCATTGATTTATTATTATCATTATTATTACATCGAAGGTTCGTTTTCCCGCAGGGAAAACGAATCTGAGTTGAAAATCATCCTCAACATATGCATTTCTGAATCCAACTCCGACTCCGACTCTGAATCCAACTCCGACTCCGACTCCTACTCCAACTCCGACTACGACTCCGACTCCGACTCCGGCTCCGGGCGCGGTTCTTACTCCGGCTCCGGGCATAGTTCTTACTCCGACTCCGCTTCTAAAGTTTTTTTTTTTATTATTATTATTATTATTTATTATTATTATTATTTATTATTATTATTATTATTATTATTATTATTATTTATTATTATTATTATTATTTTGTTATTATCATTATTATTAGTACATAGAAGGATAAAGGAAAGAAATTTTAGTTTAAATTTTATTAAAGATAAATACATAAATACATAAACGCATATATATATATATATATATATATATATATATATATATATATATATATATATATTATGAGTATATATATATATATATATATATATATATATATATATATATATAGATAGATTTATTTTTAAATATATCTCGACAATAATATTCATATTCCTTATCCTATGATCTTTCATTAAATTTTAAATATATAAAACATATTACATTTTTTATTTTAAATTCGCAAAAAAAAAGAAATTAATCATATTTATCTCAATATAAAAAAGAACACTAGAGTTTCGCATACTTATATGGGGAAGAGGATTCCTCTGAACCCGAAAGGAATTGTACGCGCCGTGTTTTATAAGTGCTTTTATTAGCTGTCATTCTTCTTTAGCCCTTTTGAGATAGTCATCTCGCCTTTTTTATTGGCTTTAAACCTTAACGTAGGAGCCTTATACGCCAAATGTTTACCATTAAAAACTACATGGGGGTTTTTTGTTTCATCTTTACGATACGCCTTACCATGTAAACTGGATGTACCACCCCTAGCTCTCATTTCTTCAACAACCAGAGCTGTTATATCTCCATCCTTCCTAAGTTTAGCATAATAACTATCATCATCTATTAACCTTTGTTCATTCTCATCGTTATCATCATCATCATCAATGTTATTTAACACAAGTTTTAACATAGTGTCAAAGTTGACAATTTTCCCTGTTGTTTTATTTAATGTTAATCCCTTAGCTTTTAAAATATGATCTATAGACCCATCCTGTTTTAAAAGACGCACAGCGTAAGACTTAGGTCCCGTGCACACAAAAGCATCCGCTTGCACACCTGACCCTATTTCATCCGTTAAATCCCCTAAAAATTTACCCGTCGCAGGATCATCCTCCCCCGCCCTGGTCACAAAGATAACACTGTCAGTATCGCAATATAAAACTCTTTGTCCTAGCTTCTCAAGAAGATTATAAAGTTTTACCCTGGCATGAGCAGTGGTGAAAGCGGCCACGGCAATGTTAGTGGATCTAGTAGTCTGTTCCGCGTATTGAGTGTATTTCACCGAAACAATATGTTTCTTATTTACACTGGTAACATCCTTTACTTCTTCATCTGCATTTTTAAAGTGGCCCCATACTTCAGCATCGGTGTGACAGATAATATCCTCAGTGTGTGGAGCCCGTTCCGCAAATTTTCCCCAAAGAGAATTAAGGCATAACTTTGCGATGAAACGAAGACATGCATTCCCATCTATCTTAGCCCTATCCAGTTTAACCCCTTCAATTCGTTCAAAGTCTTCAATGAATTGGTTGAACAGAGGACTAGCTTTACTAGCTATTCCTGCAGGTAAACCTGACGCCTCTGTCTTTATCTTCAGGAAATCTTGTATATACTCTGTAAACATCCCGATCTTTGGGTCAAAGTTCCAAATTTCATAAAGCTTGGTGATCTTGTATCCTTTCTTTAAAGCTAACTCTAGTTCAGGTGTAGTGTAAACACCTCTGAACTCACGTTGCCGTTCAGTATGTTCACATAATGTTTCTTGACCTTTTTCAGCACATGTCCTGCACAATGTGAACACGAGTCTTTCATCGTATCTCCCTGGTAGAACTGGCATATAGAGGTTCTGAGGAGGGAGGACCCAAACATTGGCTACACCGAAATACGTCTTGTTCACTTCTCTACTAAATGTTTCAATGGTAGGTAGTTCAGACCCTACCAATTTTGTAGGTATCCCACTAGGGAAAGCCTGAGTCTTCTGTACCCATGGATATAACGATGTGAAATCTAGGTAGTTAAGTTTGGTTTTTCCGTCTGTAGGTGGATAATAATAGACGAATGGTTCAGTTCGACCTCCATATAGAGCTTCCCCTATATGTAATTTATTATTAGCTACATCATTACCTACCCTGTTGACAAAATGACCTAGCCCTTCTTCTTCGACTGGGTCAGGAGTGTTCATGAACCGTACCTTACATTCCTCTTTCATTTTTTTCCATTCACAACCCCATACCCTAACCACTTCGAAACCTTTAGCTCTATAGGCTGCTTCCTGGAGCATAGTTACTCTATACCGATCAAGACTTCCGACATTCAGGTGTTGTTTTCTTCCTTCTTCACATGCTTGATGCCCATGCCAAACACAACCATGGAACAAATACACTATCCTTTTCTTTTCAACAGGTCCTTTACGATCTTTTTCAGCTGCATCGTCCATAGCCTTCCATTCTTGTTCATTCTTTGTTTTTAAAGTTTCATCTACAATTAAATTTTTAAGTTTCACAAACTCTGATCCGTTAATACCTGTGTATTTTGACACTGGAACCTCAGCATATCCATCAGGGAAAGCTGCTCTATTCTTCAGTTTAAATCCTCGCTCTCCACCGTTGCGTGCATGCTCGATATTTTGACCTGTATACCGCTGCATAAACTCTAACCATCTGATGGCCTCATAGGAATACGATTTCTGACTATCTCTACCTATATGAGCGATAGTATTAGGTTCCATGAAATGGGCTTTAAAAGTCTTGAAACATAGAGCTGCTATAGTACAACATTCAGTTAAACAATCAATTTTAAACATGTCCCTAAACATTTTACGAAAAGCTTCAAAACTTCGGCGTAAAATATCTACATCTTGTACACAATATTTTGTACATTCAGCCTTAATATCATACATGCGCCCCGCGAATGTCGCATACCATTTTGTAAACTCTTTTTTCTCATCATCATTCATTCTATCAATCTCGAACATATCCTGAGAAGGAATAGGACCTACATAATCAAGATTGTTATGTGTGAGAAACTTGTAAGGAAAGAAACCTTTATCCAGATCCCCCTTAAGACCCATACATTTAGGCAAGGATTTTAAAGCACACGGCATATAGTTAATTGTATCTTTAAATTCAATATTGTTATATGCGGTCATTGAAATGATCTTTGTTCCTCGTTTAAGGGGATTCCCTTTAATAGCATCACCTTCAGGTCTTCCCAACAGTCTATTGTACACGAACTGCGTATCGAAACGACCACCGTTGTGTGCTGCCACAACGATGGAATCTTTTGGATGAGCTTTAGCAAATGCTGCAATATAATTTATAAACTGATCTACAGGACATTTTTCATACTCATTTGTAGCATTCTCATTTAAATAAAAAACTTCTTTCCGTTTCGTCTTACAGCTCTTACAATTCGTTAATTCTTCTTTACTGCATTTATAACATACAATCATACTCACAAGAAGATAAGGGACCATATCGATCAGTTCATTATTAGTTTCAGGGTTAATCTGAGGATTATGTTGATATGTTTCGATGTCATAGTAGAAGGTGTATGTATCGTTTTTCTTCTTCCCGTCATCCTTAATTTCTATAGGTTTCATATAGCATTTATGCTTCCCATCCTCAGGGTTATAGGTCTCATAACATACATTACAATACATCTTCTTACATTCGTGCTTTGTTCGATTATATTTATCAGGTATTATTAGTGTGTCACAGTCTTTACATATATAAATTTTTCCGCATATATCCTTATGATTTTCTAAACATGCTGCATCGTAAAAGTTACGATTGCATTCCCCACAGTAATGTAGAGCCCCACCCACGATAAGTTTTCCTCGACATTCATACTTCATGCATTGTTTACAATTATAATACTCACATTCGTGGTCCCAATGATGGAACATATTATCTACAAAGCTATAGCATTTCGTACAAAAAACATCCCCCCTGATATTTCTGTTGCCGAGACCCTCAATGGTTAAACGTACTACGTTATTAGGAACATAGAAATAGTGTTCTTTCACTCTATCATAACCTAGGACATATAAAACTTTATCTCGGTCGTTTTCTGTGGGTTTATGTACCACACTGAACTTTCTTTCCCCTTCATTACTATAAACAAAAATACGACAATCTAATGTCTTCTCTATAATAGCGAATTTATCTGACCCTAGCGGGCTAGCAAAATCTAATCCACAGTCTTTAGCTATTTTCTCACCCCTATCTTTCACATCTTTCGGCTTGATCTGATGACCAAATCCCTTATCTTTTGGGTCTTTAGGTTTAATATCATGAGCCTCTTTCTTTTCATTATACAGTTGAGCCAATGCTATTGCTTTAAACCCACAACCTACATTGTCTGGAACCATAGTAACTCTCTTTTTATTTATTCTATGTCGTTCTGTTCTAAATAAATGACACCTAATAAGTTTACTTGTTTTATAAAAGTTTGCATTTGTGGGGATAATTATACCGTTACCTTCAGGGTTGTGAACCACCTTGACTTCAATGATGAAATCGGAAAACGTGTATTGGTCTCCTGATTGGAAAGCAGCTTCGAGTCGTTCACAGAGATAGGGTACAATGTTATCATTACGTACTATTTTTTTAAACGGGATATTCACATAAAATTCATTCCTCGCTCCGTCGTTGAAGGTGAATCGTACCTCATACTCATTATATTTGATTTGACCTCTTAAATGGGTGATGATGTCTAGGATAACACGACTAAAGGCATCGGAAATATCCAGCCCTTGATTGAACACTCTATCTTCAATGACTCTTATTCTGTATTTGTGTATATCTAGAATCCCTGACTTTCTACCATACCCGATTCTCTTCATATCGATGAACTCGGCTGTGAAGTCCTCATTCTTCCGCTTTTTCTGTTAAAAAAAAAAGAGAACATAAGATAAATAAATAGCTCACATAAGTGTAAAGTATATATATATATATATATATATATATATATATATATATATATATATATATATATATATATATATATATATATATATATATATATATATATATATATATATATATATATATATATATATAATAATAATAATAATAAGAAGAAGAAGAAGAAGAAGAAGAAGGAAGAAAGAAGAATAAGAAGAAGAAGGAAGAAAGAAGAAGAAGAAGAAGAAGAAGAAGAAGAAGGAAGAAAGAAGAAGAAGAAGAAGAAGAAGGAAGAAAGAAGAAGAAGAAGAAGAAGAAGAAGAAGAAGAAGAAGAAGAAGAAGAAGAAGAAGAAGAAGAAGAAGAAGAAGAAGAAGAAGAAGAATACTAATAATAATAATAATAAATAACAATAATATGAAAGATGGTTATATAAAATTGGGTTAATTCATAACTAGAAATAATATATATATATATATATATATATATATATATATATATATATATATATATATATATATATATATATATATATATATATATATATATATATATATATATATATATATATATATATATATAACAACGATAATCCTAAAAGCTGAAAAATAATAAATATACACTTTATAGAACAACAATAATAATAATAATAATAATAAAGAATACACCTACCCCTCTACGTGATCCATCGGCAGCCGTGTCACATGTGGAGTCATCAGCTGTATCAACATCCATATCTTGTAGGGATTCAACAGGAGCAGCAGCAGCAGCAGCAGCACCATCAATCATTCCATCAGTATTGTTTGAGGTAGAGGAGACCACCGGTAACGCAGCGACCGTTGATGACGACGATGAGGAACCTCCTGCTCCTGCATCAGGAACCCAACGTCCTGTCCTAACAAGCTGTCGATTGATGATTGCTCGTCTTTCAGCCTCTGCAGTATTGGTCATGTTAGCTCTAGGTTCAACCAAACGACGTTTTGGCTGCTTCTTCTTACGAACTATAACAGGTTCACCATTACCATCTTCTACAGATCCATCATGTTGTTGTTGTTGTTGTTGTTGTTCTTGAGGGGTACCGTTGAGACCCGCATCATGCTTTCCATCATTAGCTTTATCATTTGATCCATTTCCACCATCACTACCACCACCATTGCTACCATTGATATAACAGAACGGACGGAACTGTAATAATACAAAATAAATATAATAAAACTTAAAACTTTTTAGAAAAAAAAAAAATTAATCTTTGATAATAAAATTTGTAAATTAAATAAAATCTGAAAATTAACTTTTGTATAATAAAATTAATAAAAACTTATAAAAACTTACAGCAAGCATTTTCATCAAGTTCTGCATTCTTCCTGTACTAAACACATTGAAGATCGCCATTTTCGTTTTCGAATGCACAAGTTCTGTAATAAGAAAAAATATTATTATTATTATTATTATCATTATTATTATTATAATTATTATTATTATTATTATTATTATTATTATTATTATTATTATTATTATTATTATTATTATTCTGACTCATATCATCCTTACATACACACCTAGATGCTCACAAGTTGGCTCACCGTCTATAACTATCCCAACCTCCCTCAGTCACCATTTAAATATACCCGTGTTAAAAAATATTGCGCAATCCCAACAAGCCCCGCCCCTAACAGCTGTATATATGTATATAGAGCTGTATGTATTAATGTTTCGTGTCATTAACGTACAGGTAACATCAAGATGCACATGTTACAAAAATTCATCTTCCGTTCACCATGTACATCTCTCGTGTGTGGTCCAACAGGATCAGGTAAAACGTTTGCGTTATTACAATTTTTAAAATTCCCTGACCTATTCGAGCAATATCCAGTTAAAATTATCTGGTGTTATAATGTTTATCAAGAAAAATTTAACGAGTATAAAGATATAATACAGTTTCACGAAGGTGTATATGATGTCAAAACTCTAGAAAATATTCAGGGTCATAAAGTTATAATCCTTGATGATCTGATGCATAAACTGAATGAAGATATAGCTGAAACTTTCACTGTTTACTCTCATCATTTAAACGTCACTGTGTTTTTTATAACTCAGAACATCTTCCATCAGAATAAGTATATGAGAGATGTGTCTTTAAATACTCAATATTTAATATTGTTTGGTCAAAGAAGAGACGTAAGTCAGATTAATGTATTAGCCACCCAAATGTTCCCGAATCAAAGAAAAGAATTTTTAAAGGTATATAAGGAAGTTACATCTGTACCTCATGGTTATTTAGTATGTGATCTTCATCCTAAGAACACACATAGAGTATTGTTACGTACAAACATCCTACCTACAGAAACTGAAACTGTTTACATTCCTGAATAAAAATGAGCAAGTTAGTGAAAAAATATTTACCCATTATAAAAAATTATAGGAAACTTAGTAAAGCTGAAAAAACCAAACATCTACAAAATTCAGCTTTCGCTCGATGTATCTGTGAAGTGTGTCTTAATCTTATAAATAATAATGTGCCCATAAAAGAACATCAGAAACAAAAGCTACGTCGACATAGTAACATCATTAAAAAACTTACTCGTAAAATTAAAAAGAAGAATTTTGCGAAAAAAAAGAAATTACTGTTGAAAGGAAGTGGTGTATTCCTGTTATTTTCTATTGTAGGCCCTGTTCTATCCAGATTGCTGGGTAGTCAAAACTAATAATAATAATAATGAAGAAAGTTGCTATTATACCCTTCTCTGATTACGAAAAAATGAATAATAATAATAATAATAATACATATCAACAGCAACAACAGCAACAACATCAGCAACAACAGACTCAACCTACTGCTTTATATGATCCTAAACTACAGCAAATGTCAAGTATCGAAAACGAACTCGGTCAAATTTTAAATTCACATATGAACATTCATGATAAAAGAGTTAAATATCAAGAGGTATTACAAAAATTAATAGAATTGAAAGAAAAATACACCATTGATAATACAATGGTGTCTACAAACGAGCATGAAGAAACAGAAGGTAATAAGGATTTTAAAAACATTTTAGAAACCAGTCTACCTCCTACAATAAAAAATAAAGGCTTAGCGTTATATAATACATTAAAAGGGCAAATTAATTGGGACACTACAGGTCAGATTGTGATAGATGGCAGTCCCATTATAGGATCAAATATCGTGGATTTGGTTTCGGATCTTGTTCGCAATTGGAAAAGAAATCCAGTTATAGGATGGAATATAATAAAACAAAAATTAAGAACCATTAATTTTCCAAAAAGTTTAATATTAAATATGGATCGCTTAGCTGATGTAGAAAACGTGTATTCTACACCTAAGGCTATAGCTTCAGGCTCTTCACCTGGTGTGATATCAACACCTTCATCTTTAGGGTTATTCAGAAAACGAAATAACAAACAACCTTACCCTAGCGCAAAGAAATTACGAAAAAAGATAAGTGTAAGTCGGGAATGGTTAAAAATGTAAGCCTAAGGACTTTCATCTTTAGGGTTATTCAGAAAACATAACATTACGCAATAGTTATAAGCCACGCCCCTTCATTCTTGTTAGGGCTACAGTTTTAGGGTTAGCTATGTATAAACCGGTTTGTTGCATCATCTTTTGTTATTGTGAGAGAGAGGATTACATTCTTCTTAAAAGAGCGACAGATGAAGCTCTTCATTAGTTGCTTGTCTGACTTTAAAACTATAAACATGGTTTCTCTTGTGAATAATAAATTTGTAAACGATATTATAGCATGGAAGGTATCTCATCCTAAAAATATTGTAAATTTAACTTTCCACCGCAAGTCGAGTGGTGAACGTTACTTTACTTGTACTGACTCCTCTCATCCACCTAACAGATCTTTATTCCTATCAAGTGAAGAATTAAGTCGTGTATTTGATGAAGTTAATACATGGATAAATGAAAAGTACATTTCATCGTCTGTAACAAATTCCTGGGGTGTTGCGATCAATGGCGGCGAAGAAGACGATTCAAAAAGGTTAACTCTTGTTTTTGCGTTACATAACAATATCGAATCCATCGATTTACGTGTTTGGTGGAGACCTAATTCAACTGGAATTTTCCGCCCCACTTCATACGGTGTTTGTGTAAGTGGTCGTGAAAATATTACAGCCTTTATCAAAATGCAAGAAGAAATATCTAAACGTATGGTTGAAGTTGATTTACTGGATGAACTCATTAATTTGTCACATGGTATACTATACACAATATATGATGAACACAATGTGATCGAATCAAAGGATCCCGGAGTTATTGATGCTATCGATCTTGAAAAATTCACCTACCTATATGACAAAGAAATGAAAACATCAGGATACAGTGAACAATCTTTGAAAATATCGGCCCGTGATATTTACACATATGTCACGAACCAAGGCCTAAATAGTTTAGAACAATATATTGAGTGTACACAGTATATGTTAAATGTTAAACCTCATTCTTGTTAAATATATATATATATATATATATATATATATATATATATATATATATATATATATATATATAATTATATATATATATATATATATATATATATATATATATATATATATATATATAATTATACGAATGTAATATTTTATTTATTATATGTAAACACTTTAAAACATATTTTGTAAAGTTGTATATTAAAATTGCTTTTTTCTTACGACTGTTTCTTTATCCTGTGTTATATATATGATTTTTTTATTTTTATATGTCAGTGTTAATAATGGAGGCTAAGGATGTGGTTGATAAATATTATTTCGATGTGAAACAACCTTATAGTTATGGAGGGTTTTCAAGGTTTGCATCAAAGTTCCCTCAACTTAATAAAAAAGAATTGAAAAAATATTTAGAAGGAGAGGATGCATTTACGTTACATAAACCTATACGGAAAAAATTTCCGACACGAAAGACCATAGCCCCTTACTTAGATAATGTATGGCAATTAGACTTAACAGATATGATAAGATATAAAGTATACAATGATGACTATCAATATATTCTTTTCGTGATAGATGTATACTCACGATACTTATGGTTAAAGGCTTTAAAAGATAAAAAGTCAAAAACAGTGGCATTAGCTGTTAGAGAAATTATAAATAAAGAAGGACGCTATCCTCATTTACTATGGACAGATCAAGGTTCAGAATTTTTAGGTAAAGAGTTTCAAGAAATAGTTACAGATTATGGTATAGGTTACTATAATACATTCTCTGTTAATAAAGCAGCAATAGTTGAAAGAGTGCAAAGAACTATAAAAGAAAGAATGCATAGATATTTTACGAAAATGAACACGTTTAAGTATATAGATATACTACAAGATCTAGCTTACTCTTATAATAGAAGTTACCATCGTACAATTAAGAAGACACCAACAGAAATGATGAAAACAATGCCAACGAAACATATTAACACAGATCGTAAAATAAAAGATAGTACGGATGTTAAAGTTGGAGATTATGTGAGAGTATCGAGGGTGGGTGAAAATTTCAGAAAAGGGTATGAACAGGGATGGTCAAAGGAAGTCTTTAAAGTAGATGCCATTAGAGAATTCCCTAAAGATGGTTTAAAATTATACTATGTTGAAGATCTAGATGACGAAAAAATAAAAGGGGGGTTCTATAAACAAGAAATACAGAAAATACGATTCGATCCCGAGAATCATGAGTATAAAATAGAAAAAATATTAGGTTCTAAAGGGAAAGGTAAAAATAAACAGTATCTTGTCAAATGGGTAGGCTACCCTATGAAGTTTAATACTTATATAAAGGCTAGTGAAATTAAGAAACAGTGATTAGTACATATTGTGACAATGGAGAGCGAAGATCATCTCTATCTAACGCTGCCTTCTTCGGCATCAATGGATCTGTATCCTAGTAATAAAATATCAGACTATACAACCCAATTATTGAATCCTATAAAACTAGAAAGAGAAGTGTATGAAGCAGGATTATGCGAGATGATAATAGATGCTGATGTTGAGAATATACCAGAGACCCATTCTGCGTTTATAATATTTAGAAATTCTGAACATGTTAAAAATGTATTAAAAATTAATGCTAATATGACAGTTGTCAAGCATGATGAAAAAGATTATTTCTATGAAAAATATTATATAAATCGAGGTCTTTATAAATCGGTTACTGATGTGTTCGTGGATTTAAACAAAAAATTTGAAACAAGTCAGTTATGTAAAGATTTAGTTTTTCTAGTTAATAAACCCTTTAACGAGGATAACGCATTAATCACTTTAAAATCTCAAGCTCAGGTGAATTTGAAAGATAGAAGTTTATTTATTTTCCACCCGTCAGAATGGTTTCGTAAATGTAATTATGGGCGTGAAGACCCTATATTGCAAAATAATGATATCAAAACATCTGTAAAGGATCTAATACGATATATACCGACGATGGAAGAGCATGTGTCAAAAATTGACACCGAGAGCTCATTACATTTTGTATGCCTACCTTCTAAGATGTTTCAAGATCCAGGTGTAGCGTATGTTTACAGTGATATTGTTGAATCTCAGTATGTGGGCAGTACTAAAACTCAGTTGCTTAGAGCTGTACATTTTCCTAAAGATACGAGAATTATAAGTTTTCCTAGTGTACATTATATACCTTTGAATAATGCACATTTTAGAACTATAAGAGTGTATATAAGAGATGTCGAGGGAAAATCATACCCATTTGCAGTTGGTACTGCTATGTGTAAAGTGCATATAAGACGCAAGCTCCGTTAAGTAATAATAATAATAAGGATGGAGACAGAAAGAGTCTTTAAAGGCTCAAGAATGCAGAGGGGTTACGGTTTAGGTGGAATGTTCGCTTCATTGTTTCGTCGAGCTGTCCCTTTACTTAAATCGGGTGGTAAATATATAGCTAAAAAAGCAGTAAGAACAGGAATAGACACTATCCAGGACATCATGACAGGGGTTGAACCTAGGACAGCTGTTAAACGAAGAATAGCAGACACGTCGGATGATATATTTGACACTGTAAAACGCCGAGTACGTAGAAAGCTTACGGGGGGAGGGAGAGGTAGAAAAACGAAAAGAAGACGTGTCAATAATAAGAATAATTCTAAGAAAAGGAAAAAATGTAAAAAACTAAAGAAAAAAAAACAAAAACATGTTAAGAAACGTGTAACTAAAAAAAAGAAAAACAGGAAAAGGTTTTAAAAAGCGTAAAATTGTAAAAGGAAAATAAGGATACTTTTGCTATGGTAATGATTATTATATTATATATATATATATATATATATTATATATATATATATATATATATATATATATATATATATATATATATATATATATATATATATATATATATATATATATATAGGTGTAATTGTAAAATATGATCATTAAGTTTTTACCTCCCTTGAAAGCAACATGCACCTCCTTCATCATTCAAGCCCTTGTTGTTGCAAGAGTGAATTAGATTTGTTCACCCTACCGGCCACCCAAATTTCTGTTCAGGATAGTAATTTTATTTGTATCAATCCAGTTCATGCGACTACAAATACTGATGTACCTCTTGAATTCAATATCCCAGGCGCTTCTGACCAGTACTTAGATCCGGCGGGTGTGTTTTTATATTTGAAAATTAAATTAGTTAATGAAGATGGATCAGATCTCACTGATGAAGCCCACTCTGTGTTTCCTACATCAAATTTCTTATATTCAGCTTTTAGTCAAATAGAAGTATTTTTAAACGAGACATCGCTTGGTGCTTCTGTAGCAAGTTATCCCTATAGAAGTTATATAGAGACCTTGCTTAATTTTTCTCTAGATGCTAAATCATCGACTTTACAAGCATGCGGGTACTATAACATAGACGAAGATAGTAAAATCTCAGATATCTATACGAAGAATAAAAGTAAACCTTTGACTTACTATGGGAGAGTCAATGGCGATATATTCTCTCAAGAGCGCCTTATTCTACCATCAGTCGATACCAGAATACGATTAACACGGTCGACCCCCCAATTCGCTCTAAACGTTAAAAGTAAAGCCGCTGCAACAACTACAGCTCCTACTCCGGTGTTTCAAATTCTTGAAACATTTCTCTATGTTCGAAAAGTAAAATTATCATCAGCACGACATATGGAGATAGAAAAAACTCTTTTGACTGATACTGCAAAATACCCTATTCGACGAATTGAAACTAAAATCTTTAATTTTGCAGCAGGCCTCTCGACCATAAATCTTGACAATATAATTACAGGTGTGCTCCCTCAAAGTGTTATACTAGGTCTCGTGTCTCATACTGCAGTTGTGGGTCAGTATACTGAAAACCCTTTCATTTTTAAACCTCATGGACTTCAGGAAGTAGGTCTTTATGTTAATGGTTGCTCATTCGGACTACCCTATAAGCTAGAAACCAGGGAGGACGGTGTAACTCTAGCTTCGAGACCTTTTTACGAATTATTTAGAAACACCTCAGCTGGCTTTGATACAGGGACAGGGATAGATAGCCTCTCGTATGCGAAGAATTGTAATTTATATGCATACAATCTTACAGCTGATCAAGCTCCTGTAGGCGCTAACCATTTGAACATCGTGAAGACAGGAACTCTAGACTTAAGGTTACAGTTTGAAAAACCATTAACTAAAGCTATATCTGTGGTGCTATATTTGGATTATCAGCAGTTGATTGAAATTGATAGGCTTCGAAACATCTTGCTTAGCTACTAAAAAAAAAAAAAAAAAAAAAAAAAAAAAAAAAAAAAAAAAAAAAAAAAAAAAAAAAAAAAAATTCTTCCAGAATTGATAAATAGAAAAATGAACGAGCAAGAGTTACATTATTTTTTCAAAGATGAGAAAAAGTTAAGAGGGATTCGAGCCATAGACGAAATATCTTCTGTAATTTTGAATACGAATGAAGCTTTAATTGTGAACACGTCAGAGAGGTCCAGAGCCAACGGACATTGGCTATTATTTTTTAAAGTCAAGCCCCATGTAATGGTTTTTGTCGACTCTCTGGCGATCAAAGGCTTAATTAATAGTCAGAGGTTTCAACAATTCCTTAAAAACAATGAGATTCACCATGTTCTTCAAATAAATCATCCAATACAACCTATAGAGTCGCAAAAGTGCGGTTTTTATATTATTTTTTTTTACATAAGTTGCTGAAGAAGATCCCTCTAAATAAAATCATATCAGCCTTTAATTTTATGCGTCTGAATTTAAAGATCTATTAGTGTCCAAATTTTCGCTTTTCAATTAATGAAAAATAATTAAATATAATTATAATAAATATATATTATATATATATATATATAATAATAATATAATATATATATATATATATATATTAAATATATTGTATATATTTTTAATATATATATATATATATTATATATATAAATATATATATATATATATATCGTTAAAAAATTGTTAATTTTTTTCAGTATGTTAATTGTATAAAACATGTAATTTTTTCTGTATGTATTTATTAAAAAAAAAAAAAATGTATTTGATTTTAATTCTTGATTCCTCCTATTATTTTTTCCTCCCTATATTATAAACTATGAAAAAAGTCCAAAAAAAAAAAATATAAATGTATAAAAAGAAAAATAAAATGTAAAAAAGAAACGGTCCAAAATAAAAAAATATAAAATGTATAAAAAATGAAAAATAAAATGTAAAAAAAAAAAAGAAAATTTGGTTTAAAAAAAAAAAAAAAAAAAAAAAAAAAAAAAAAAAAAAAAAAAAAAAAACCTAACCTTATAATGGAGCTTGAATAAATGTTCAGCCCTTGTCGCCATCCGACCGAGCCGAGCTGGCGGCTGCAGCCCGCGTCGGATCGCCGTTAGACGGACTCCGGGCGGGCGCGCCCGGGCGGGCCATGAATGCATCGGTCTCGCGACGGTGTGAGCTGGCAGGCGCGCAGGCGGGCTTGCATACGTTTCGATCCTGGGCTTGGTAACACAAAACGCATTCCCTTGAGGAGAGAGAGAGAGAGAGAGAGAAAGAGAGAGAGAGAGAGAGAGAGAAGAGAGAGAGAGAGAGAGAGAGAGAGAGAGAGAGAGGCTGAGCCGGAGCTTATGTCTATTCTATCGATTCCCTCACTACCTCTTTCTAAAAATCCAACTCTGAAACCATCTCCCTAAATTTCCATCTTTTACACTTATTCCAATGCACGTTTATAATAATATAATAATTAATAAATAATATAATAATAATAATTAAATAATCATTTATAGAAACAAATATATATATATATATTAATTATATAATATATTTTATAATGTAAATATATTATATATATATAAATATATATATATAATATAAAATTATATATATATTATATATATATATATATATATAGTGTTTTTAATTAAAAAAATCTTTCAAATTTTCATGAAACTTATAGGTCTAACTTGTAAATAATCAAAATTCGTAATAAAATTTTTGAAAAAATAACCTTGAAGAAAGCTACGAAGTCTCGAGAGTTCATATTTATAACGTTTTGTCATTGGAATTAAATTAATTAAAAAAAAAAAAAAATCAAATTTTCATGAAACTTATAGGTCTAATTTGTAAATAATCAAAAATATAAAGCTACGAAGTCTCGAGAGTTCATATTTATAACGTTTTGTCATTGGAATTAAATTAATTAAAAAAAAAAATTTCAATTTTCATGAAACTTATAGGTCTAACTTGTAAATAATCAAAAATATAAAGCTACGAAGTCTCGAGAGTTCATATTTATAACGTTCAATTTAAATATATAAAAATTTAAAAAAAAAAAATTCAATTTTCATGAAACTTATAGATCTAACTTGTAAAATAATCAAAAATATAAAGCTACGATGTCTCGAGAGTTCATATTTATAACTATTTTCATCGGAATTAATTTATTAAAAAAAAAAATTCAATTTCATTTAATTTATTATTATCTTAATTTGGAAAAATCAAAAAAAATATAAAGCTACGATGTCTCGAGAGTTCATATTTATAACGTTATTCATGTGGAATAAATTAATAAAAAAAAAAATTTCAATTTTATTATTATTATAGTATGAATTAAAATATCAAAATATTAAAAGCTACGATGTCTCGAGATTCATATATAACTTTTTCATTGGAATAAATTAATTAAAAAAAAAAAAAAAATTTTCAATTTTCATGAAAACTTATTGGTCTAATTGTAAATAATCAATAATATAAAGCTACGATTCTCGAAGTCATATTTATAAACGTTTTTCATTGGATTAAATTAATTAAAAAAAAAAATTTTTCAATTTTCATGAAACTTATAGGTCTAATTTGTAAATAATCAAAAATATAAAGCTATGAAGTCTCGAGAGTTCATATTTATAACGTTTTGTCATCGGAATTAAATTAATTAAAAAAAAAAAAAATTCAATTTTCATTGACAACTTAAGGTCTTAACTCAAAAATCCTCAAAAATAAAAACTATGAAGTTCGAGAGTTCATATTTATAACGTTTTGTCATCGGAATTAAATTAATTAAAAAAAAAAAATTTCAATTTTCATGAAACTTATAGGTCTAACTTGTAAATAATCAAAAATATAAAGCTATGAAGTCTCGAGAGTTCATATTTATAACGTTTTGTCATCGGAATTAAATTAATTAAAAAAAAAAATTTCAATTTTCATGAAACTTATAGGTCTAATTTGTAAATAATCAAAAATATAAAGCTATGAAGTCTCGAGAATTCATATTTATAACGTTTTGTCATTGGAAATAAATTAATTTAAAAAAAAAAAAAAATTCAATTTTCATGAAACTTATAGGTCTAACTTGTAAATAATCAAAAATATAAAGCTATGAAGTCTCGAGAGTTCATATTTATAACGTTTTGTCATCGGAATTAAATTAATTAAAAAAAAAAAAATTCAATTTTCATGAAACTTATAGGTCTAATTTGTAAATAACCCTAAAATATATATATTAATATGAAACACACCCCTGTCCTGTCACTCTCCATATGAGCACCCCTACTATATATATTATTATATATATATATAATATATATATATATATAATATATATATAATACTATATATAATATAAATATATATATATATATATATATATTATATATATATATTTTATATATTAATATGAAACAGTTGATGTCTTGTGGACCATATGTCACAACCACAATATATATATATTTATATATATATATATATTATTATATATATATTATATATATATAATATTATAATAAAATATAATTATATTATATTATATATATAATATTATATATAGATATATAATATATATATGAAACATCGCTAATCTTGTCACCCCAATGAGCAGCCTCTAATAATATATAAATAATAAATATTATATATATAATATAAAAAATTATTATATAAATAATATATATATTAATAATATATATATATGATATATTATTATAGAAACACTGATGTCTTGTCGCTCCCGCATAATTGAAAAGCACATATATATATATATATATATAAATATATATATATATATATATATATATATATATTATATATATATATATATATATATATTTAATATAAACACTGATGTCTTGTCGCTCCCCATTATGAACAATCACCGCATATATATATATATATTTATAATATATAATTATATTAATATATATAATATAACTATATATATATATATTAAATATATATATTATATATATATATATAATATTAATATATATATATATATTATATATATATAGTACAATTCACTTCGAACACCCACATTTAAAAATAATTTGGAAAGTTTAGAGACAACACTTTTATAATAAAAAAAAACATATAAATGAAATAAAAATTAATATTAGCTGAAGGTGTTTACTCTCGCCGCGATCCAGAACTAGAAGCGTTTCGTCGAATACGGACTGTTTTTTCATTAAAAAAGTCCAACTCAACAAGCTCACTTCTGTTCTAAAACAAAGTTAATTCATTTGTTTTATATAGGAACGCGGATTACGGCCTTGAGTAATTGGTAATTCTATTGTCAATTAAGTGACATGAAAATACCAGAGTTAAGACAAATGTATGTACACTCCTCAAAAAAGTCTCACTTCATTTGTAAAAAACAAACATCAAGAAAAACAATAACATGTAATATATATTATATATTATTATAATATATATATAATATTAA
>JABUQX010028012.1:47500-60753 GCA_015478945.1 Trachelipus rathkii
ACCATTAGTGTTCGGTTTCTTGCTAACTGCATATCTGTTACAACTGAACGACTAAAAACTGTAGATCATCGTCCAGTTTCTACCCGCGAAGAAAGATCTACCTAGATTAAAGTTTGTGAGTATTGCGCGAATTCCCACCAGAGCGGCAATTCGCTCCGCGCAATTGGGTGGAAACTGACAACCTCTATAAATATTTTCGTGACAATTGCACTTGCGTAGTGGTGGTTTTTGTTATTTCATTTGGGCAACATTTACATGGCGTGCGCTGATGACACTTTTGATTTATTTATACCTTTACTAGGTATATATCTATATATAGAATAATAATAATAGGTAATATATATTATTATAATAATAATATATTATATATATATAGAGTAGGATAATATTATCTTATTGAGTTACTTATATATATATATATATATATATAAGGTGTAGTAATAATATATAGGGCTGAACTATGCATAGAGTGGTGGATCTTTTTGTGATGCAAGACACGGCCTATATAAGAGGATGGTAATTTAGAGATTCCATATTTGAAATGATGTTTTATTCAACATAAGTAATATATATATATGAAAGTATATATATATAACAAAAGTCCACTATGCCTGTTGAGATACTCTCTCGTAGGCGAATTGGTAGTCACAGACTTTCTTCTGCTCACGCGTTCCCACGAATTGCCTTCTGAACTCTTCGTTGTTACGAAAATTCATAAGTACGCAGCTTTCCTTGAAATATCTCTCTTGCCGGGAGGATTTCTGGAAAGAGAGTATTTTGAGTGAGATTTTCTTCTGATTCTTGAATCTAATTGATCCGTACTGCAATATCTGACTTCATTTGGCGAACTGGAAGAGTATCTATCAAACGGACGGGTTTATATATTATCATTTTGACTTATTATATATGCAAAATTATGACTTCGCGCCACAATTTTAGCATAAGTCCAACGAAACATAAATAAAAATTTTTTACAAATTATATGGAGTGCTACATTACTTCCTGCGCTTAAACGACGGCCGTCGGGGAGTGAGAAAGTATGTTACTAATAATTAAACAAGGATATGAAAAATTAACCTTATTCAAACTGTAGACATATTTGTGAGCATTTGATCCACGAGTGCGCACAAAGCATTATAAAACATGCAATGAGGAAAAAAGAATAGAGTTAAAAATACATACATAAAATACTTTTCAAATGAAAGGCATATGCAATATGTCAACAGACGATAAGTTAAAACAAACATCTGAAGGGCAAAATAGTATACATGAAATGTAAATATTCAAACATACGAGCATAACTGGTTATCATTCAAATCTTTAAACAATGTAGAGCAAATATACTTGAATACATAAAAATACAATAATGTAATATATACAGAAAATAAAAGGCGTATTTAACACAAGCTATCTGGTTATTATCCGTTATATCCCCCAAAGGCAAACATAAAACATTCCTAAATGTATAAAAGGTACAAAAATGTTGAGAAGTACATAAAATTTATATATATTTTATATGATAACAAATTGAACCCGATTTGATTCACAAGGGTTAAATAGGCCACATTGATTGAACCGTTAAATCCAAGGAAAGGGTCCAGTATAAGACGTTTCTAAAGTATCCATGATTTGACCAACAATGCGCAGCGTAGCGTTTTCAAAAAGTTGTTAATGTGTACGAATAGAGCCCGATCTTGACAATATCTATGAGGAGGCGATGGAATATTGCTTGAAATTTAGGTCCATTAATTTGAAAAAATTTTCTTCATACATAAAAGGGAAGGGAGCGGTCTCAGAACAATTTAGAATGTCGAAAAAAAGAAAGAATCATAGTTCGTTAGAGTTTGAGGAATGGCTCAATAAATGGAGATTTGCCGTTTTCTGCCCGCATAAATCCAACTTAAAATGATTAAATAGAAATCCATTATCTGTTAAAGGAAGTATAAATGTAGAGCGAAGTTTGAGAACCTTTGAATTTAGGTCTTTCAATTTGAAAAATTTCTTCATACATAAAAGGGAGCGGGTCACAGCAGAACTATTTAGGAATTCGAAAAGGAATTCAAAGGGTTCTAGTGGAATCAAAAAATGGGAGTTTCTGCCTATAATGCCAAACTTGAAATGATGAAAGAAAATCCATACCGTAAAGGCAAAAGTTTGCTATGGCTAGCGATGAATCTCGAACTTGTGATAGTTGTGAAAAGCTGAAGACCATAATCCAAAATTTAGTAAAAAAGAAAAATAAGTCGTTTTTTGATAATGTTCGTTTTAGCTTTGAGGTCATTTTTATCTCGCAAACGTTCTGATTGCGCAATTTAGTATTTATTTTTATAGTTTTTCTGGAATTTTTTCTGCATTTTGTACTGTTTTTTTCAGAAGGCGTTGATTGAAGTTCAGGGCTGGGTGTTCTACTCTGGGTTCACCAATTATAGGTTAGGGTTGGCTTGCTTAGATTGGGAGATTCTTTGATGAGCAAGCACAATCCTATAGTAGAGAGGGGATGGATAAAGATTTAGAAATCCATATTTTGAAATGATGTTTTTAGTGTGGGATAAGGTAAAAATATGCAAATAGGTGAGAAAGTAAAATAACAAAAGTCCCTTCTGTTGAGATACTCTCTCTTACGTAGGCGAATTGAAGGTAGTTCACAGACTTTCCAGCGCCGTTTTCCACCAATATGCCTTCTGAACTCGTCGTTTGAGCGCGCCATTCAGAGCGCGGCCTTTTCCTTGAAATTTATCTCCTTGCGGAAGGAGCGGAGGATTTCTGGAGAAGAGATCTTGGGAGGGTTGAGATTAATTCTGCTGATTCTTAAATAAATTGAAGCCGATTCCTCAATATCTGGGAACTTATTGTGACCTGGAAGTATCTTCAAACGACGGTTATAATATTATTTCATTTTGAACTTATGCTAAAAAATTTTGCTCGCAGCAAATCTTTAGCATAAGTACAAACATAAATTATAGAGATTTTTACAAAGTTTATAATGGAGGTTGCTACATATATAATAATTATGGGGTGTGAGGGATGAGGTCCTATAGTATAGATAGTATAATATTTAGTAATTATAAGTAATATATATATGAGTATAGGAGTAATATATTATATATAATATATTTAGTATATAGGATTAGAATATAGGTAAACAAAATTTCTTCCTACCTCTTAAAAAATTCAATTTTTTGAGTTGTGTCACTCTTTCGTGCTCATATATATATATAGTATAGTATTATAATAATATATATATAATATATATATAATATAATATATATATATATATATATATATATATATAAAGTATAATATTATATAATATTAATAGTATGATTATATATAAGTATATAAAGTTCAAACTTCATAAGAAAGAAGAAAGTGGAGGAAATACTTAATAGCTCATTAGTTTCATGGCGTTTACGAGAGGTTAATTTCAACTCAGAGCAATAAAACTTTGCTGTTCACTTGAGCACGGTAAATCTCAAACACAATATGCAGGCAATAGACATTCATAGCACAGCAGACAATCGACATCGCACGACGTAACGCGCACACACACACAGACACGTGTAAAAACAACAGACACAGACACAGGACACAAACACACACACAGCGACACCATAATATATATAATATTTATATATAATATAATATATGTATGATATATATATATGATATATATATAAGTAATATATATATATATGATAATAATAATAATATTAGTTATACATATTAGTTTTTGAGATATGTATATATATATATATAAATATATATAATTATATTATATATATATATATATATATAATAATAATAACATAATATTATTAGATAATAGTTAATAGTAATATATATATTATATAGACACACATATATACTCATATATATATATATATATATATATATGGATGCAAATTTGGAAACATATGTTTTAAGAATCACAGAAATAACATCATCAAACCATACATCTTTGTAATAAGCTGTGAGAAAATAAAACCTCAATAATTGAGAAAAATACGATTTTAGGATAAATGAGTCGCAAGAAGGAGGAGAATCATGGCACTCCAAAAATACCATGGCGTTAAAATGGAATTCTAAAAGGCAAAGGTTTAAGTGGAAACCTTCAACTTTTCCGGTCTTCAAAAGTAGATTTTTTTTTTTTTTTTTTGGTGCCAAAAAAAAAAGGGGGGAAAAAGTATAAGACCAAAAGTTTATCTGATTTCAGCTGGGAAAGAATTTTTGATTCTTTGGCGTGAATAGTTTTTGCTTTCATCATGCGTTATAGATTCCTTCTTGAGAATATTTGAAAAAAAAAAAAGAAAACCAGAAGAGAAGAGAAAGGATACGAAAGAGGATGACTGCCCTAAAAAGGGCGTTAACAGACTGGTGAACATAAGAATTAAAAACAAAGGAAGAAATATCTACTTTAGTTAGCGGGTTACAACCAACGAGGAAAGGGCGGTAATCAAAAAGTACCAGCAGAAAAGCCCCCAAACACTTTTTCTAAGATACCTGGTTTGAACAAAAGAATTTTGGCAAGTGTTGTAGAACTAAAGAATTCCATTGTCTGTAGCCAATTTTGAAAATACAGCAAAAATAATGATTTCAGAAAAGGAGTGTTCCTGTTTGAAATTAAAATAGGTCGGAAGAAATATGGTACAATAATTAATTATAAGTAATACGTGCGGAAGAGTAAGGAAAGAAAAAAAATACTGAGGATTTCAAAGAGCTGGATAACTTTTGTAGTAAGAACTGTAAAAGTTTAAAACTAACAGTTGAAAACTTTATTGTGGAACATCTCAAAAACCCACAAGATGGTCTTGTCCACAAAGTAGAAACGCACAACATACACCTTTGATGATAAAAAAAAACCACAACCTACATTATGGAAAAACCACAATCATGTGTTATTGCTTTTTGGAGGAGCGGATGTGGAATTCTCATGGAACTATTTGCCTTAGTGGATGAATCTGTCGGTGATGTTGCATAGGAGAAAAGATGAGATTGTGGGTGCTTCGGTATCAATTATGAAGGAAATTCATTAGAAGACTCGATGTTACAGGCGGAAATTAATAAGAAAAGGAAGATAAAGTCCGTAATCTGAAATAATATATAATAATAAGATATAGGGGCCGGTAATTATAATAATATAATTAATATAAAATTATATATAATATATAATTATATATAAGAATATATATAATATATAAATATATATATATATATATATTATACTCATAGATATATATTATAGTATAATACCATACATATATATATCAGGGGCACTTCAGAGGGATAATATATAGTATATAGTAGACATAAATATATAAAAATATAAAATATATATATATAACCTATAATATATAAACCATGTTTTATATATGGGGCTGTCGTGATATCTTTACATATTTTTTTTAGGTATATATAGTAATTGATTGATAGTATATAAATAATATTATAGTAAGTGAGTAGATATATATAAATAGAAATATATATATAGATAGTAAAGAGTAAGTATAGGTATATTAATGCTTAGTGTTCGAAATAATGAGTGAGGTGTTCGCCGTTATGGGGAAATGTGTTCGAGCGTTAGAGTAGGAGAGAAGGGTTGAGACTAGGGAATAATTTTTTTGGGTAGCAGACAAGCAAGCAGAAAAACGAAAGCACAAAAAAAACGTCTTTCATGATCTAATATTACGTGATTTGAATTACTCGATACAAGAACTTTTAGAGTTTAAAGAGCCGCAATTTAAAAAATAGTATATACAAGCATACATACTAAAAGAAAAGGGAAGTGAATTAAAAAAGAATTTCGTTGATTTTCTTTGACATCGTTCTTGTTTCCACGATTAAGAACACGGATAGTTTATAAGATGTTACACTCTGAATTAAAGCCAATACTACTAGTAGTACTGAGTGGTACTACTATTAACTAACTAACTGACTATACTGACTACTAAATAATAATAATAATAATAAGAGTGAATGGAATAGAGGAATATATTAATATTAATGAATAAAATTACAGAGAAGAATAAATTAAAAATTTATAAAATATGATTTTATAATAACTCGATAAATATTTTGGAAATGAATAATGAAGAATAATATATTAATATAGTAATAAATATATAATAATAACTAAGAATAATTAATAACCATTTATAATAATTAAGTGATGAGAATAAGTATAATGGAGAAGGTAATAATTAAGAAGATAAGACCTCAATAAGTAATCACACATATTTATTTTGTATTTTATGTGATTTATTTATATTATTTTTATATGTTATTTTTATTTTATTTTTATTTCGTTTATTTATTTTAATTATTTAATATTATTATACCTATATACTATTAGTTAGAAGTTAGAGTAAATATATACTATATATATAAATCGATATTATCTATATAACTTCCCTTATTCACATAATATAATATATAAATATAAAAATTATTTCTCAATGAGTTAATAAAATATGAATAAAGATACAAAATAAAACGAATAGAGTATAAAAAAAATATTATAATAAAATAAACATAAATAAAATATAATAGAAAACAAATCATCACGGATTGGGTGCGCAATAAGACCTCGAACTCCAAGCGGTTCCTATGTCGCTGTTGCAACCCTCGATATAGTCTACTAACGTCCCAGCTTCTGTGCTACATAGGCAGAGGGACTGGCACTAAGGAAAGTGCAGCTGCCTTGAAGAGACGAGATTCCTAACTGTGTATAACACTCGAAGATCGTGTATGATTCGACCTTTTGGATAACATATAGACGCACAGGAAACGTTTATCAAAGAATAAGAGAAATTGACTAATACAAATGTTAAGTTCGGATTGAACTGTCAGTTGACATATTGCTATACCGCCTACAGCCCGGAAAAGGAGGAGGAAAATACTGTGGGCATGATGAAAGATCAAGGAATGTTGAGGCCACTAAGTGTATGGTGATGGGCGAAGGAATTACGAGTGAGAGGACGAAGAAGGAGGGATAGAGACCTGAAATCCGGTGTTGGGTGGATTTTGTGACTGATGTATAAAGTGGAGTGGAGGAGGGATGTGAGAGGGAAGCTGTGGGAGCTAGTAGAGAATATGATTCGGCGAACCCAATTGCTTTATCACACAGTGATTTGAAACGGGTACTGGAAAGTTGTTGCAACTGGAGAGAGAAGTATAAGTAATCAAAAGCTCTTACAAACTGGAGGATATTAAAATGGAAGGATAAATAACGTACATTGGTATCAGAGGTATGAGTGCACTGCAAACGAAAGTGGCAGGCCATGAAAGAAGAGAACGAGGAATAGCAAAGTGTCATTGAAACGTGGTAGTAGAAGAAATTGTGAAGTTGAGGTTGGCCAAGACAAGGGAAGATGAGTAAGATGAATACTAGAAGTGAGTTGTTGCATGCTTCAATGCAAGCAGGCAGCGGGAAGATAGGATAAGATGAAGCTGGTGAGAAAAGCAATGGTTGGGAGCCCAAGTTGAGTAAGACTTGAATAATCTTAAGGAAACACTGGGGTGAAAAAGTTGATAGACTTTTCAATATGTACATTAGGGAAAACTGTGAAGATAAGATGAAATTTTTGGTTTATCAGAAAAAAAGAGTTCACATAGCAAACAGAGACTATAGGTGGAATAATGAAATGGTAGTTTGGTGATCTACAATAAAGATAATTAGGAATTACTTTTTAGGTTCGCTGATAGAAGAATGAGTAGAGAATTCGCGTTAAAGAGGTCGGGATCACCGACAAATGGAATGGTGGTCGATAGGATGTCAGTCTAATCAAAGATGAGAGGCTGGTTAATTAGCTGATGACATAAAGATACAAGCTGGAGAAACTGCGCACATAGTAAAGGAGAAGTTGTTGGTAGTACCAATAAGAAGATGAGGACTCGCTGGAGAAGATCAAGATAAGGAGGATTGAAATTAATGTTGGTTTAAAGAAACGAAAAAATACTGGAATGAACGAGTGATTTGACAACAATGCGAACACATAGGAGTGTTGTGAAGGAAGTGGCTAGGAAAGACTCCTCGGCAATATTAAAAGGATGGGAGGGATGTGAGAGAAGCAATACCACCTTGGTGAATGAACAGCGTAAGGAAGTGCTGCCGACAAAAGAATGTGGTAAGCATGAGGGAACGGATGGCTTTAATAAACAGACAGTGCTTACAATACTCAGAGCCTGATGTAGTACGTGGATCCCGAAATCATGGAAGTGGGAGATTGAGAGTTGCAAAGTATCCCCGGTAAAGAGACAAAAGGAAGAGTGAAGGTGGCATAAGAGAAGCTAGCAAAGGAGCTGAATGGATGATTATGAAGGAGGCAACGAAAGAAGATAGTTTGATTGGCGAAGAACAGAGGGATAAAGGGAGAGGTAAGTGAGAAGGAGAAATGTATGTAAATAGTCAAAGATAGAAGGAAACTATTTAAACGCCTCCAAGAAAAATCACAAGTAGAACAAAAAACAAAGAGTCCGAGATAAAACATTTTGCTACTTGATGATGAGTTAACTGAATGTCGCTCGCACAAGACAACCTCGCAAATACTGTGACACACACTTTGAGTGCGAGCCGGAAGAGGAAGGTGAAGAGGAGGGAGAGAGGAGTGAGAAACGGTACAGGTGTGAGTGACCTCGGGTGAGAGGGAGGAGGAGACTTTGTGATGAGCGTTAGGTGGAAATATTGAAGAGTCTGGAATAAATAACTCACTGGTGAGGACCTGGGATTACATTATGTGGAAACTGAGCTGAAGGTAGGCAGGAGAGAGGAGCTTGGCCAAGCCCCTTCGATGCTTGAGATATATATGGAACTGAACAGGTGTTGGTGGAGATAGCAGGGCCGGAAGGTCGTTGGAAAGTCAATAATAGTTCCCATTTATAAAGGTAAGGGAGGTACTGCAGGCGGAGATTGTAAAAATTGATCGAAGGTAATCTTGCACTAATTGGATATCGACATGACATGGCGACTCAGCTAGCGGTTATAAATGAGAAGTGTAACTTAATATACTACTATCAATGAAAAATTAAGATCATAAAATAGAGCCGAGATTAGAGTGAAGAGCCAAAGTATGGGTATTAAAATATCGGGCATGGCAGGAGTAGCGAACTATACAGATTTATATGTTCGCATTGAGACTGATGAGTACAGGAAAAGCACATGGGGAAGACAACAGAGAATGCATAAAATATATCGCTCCTTTCAGTAGATTGAAAGAAAGCATCACTATGTTCTGTTATCCCAGAGAAGAATTCTCTTGGAAGAGTTCTGGTGAGGAAAGAGGATTAATAGAATGTATTAGAGTAAAGACTGATAGAAGGCCCGTGCGCGAGTAAGAGGAGGTACATGATTGTGAATAGCTTAGTAGGATAGAAACAGCAGTATATCGAAAAACGGAGAATCGGTTTGAGTGGAATAGGAAAAAACTGGCGAGGAGAGGCATGGTGGTAAGGATGTGTTGTCGAACCATAAAGAACTCAGTAAGAGTAAAGGAAAGAGTTAAGAGGAAGAGGACGACCTTCGGAGACATACGAATGGCTTAGTACGCTAGTGATGATTTTGTGCTGCTCCTCTGGAAGTGGAGATGGTGACGGAGGTTGGTGAGGCAAATGGTGCTGTGTTCGCAGAAAATTGGGAGAAGCTGATAAAATAGTGAAATTGGAGAAAACAGAAAAAATGATATAAGGTAGGAGAGGAGGAGAGTGATAGTGGAGCGAAGTAGATGTGTAGGAGAGATTTAAAAATGTTTGGTACAGACCTCATAAATTTACCTAAGGAAGCCACAATTTCAAGGAGGAAGTGAGCGAAGAGGGGGGAGAGAGTGGATGCAGAGAAAGGAAAATTACGGACAGATCATGCAGTCTTGAAGGGCCAACACAGCTATTAGGTGTCTAGGACTGTTGTGTGCAGACAGAAACGGAACGATAAAATAAATCACGCGATCTTGGAAAGGATAAATAATTAGGAACAAAGGAGTGGTTGAATATCGGAGGATGTGGCCAGAAAATATACCCGACTTGGCCAAGTGTTGAGCACGCCAGGAGTACTGTGGTATGGAACTCACAGAACCAGGTTGTGCATGAGTACGGAAGAATCGATGTTGGATGAACGAGACAAAGAGCTAGAGTGAACTTATTTCAGGACAAGCGGATGGAACTGTGAAGATTGAATGTGTTGAGGACGATGATTGTGGAGAAAAGCTGCAGAGGAATGACGATTGTTATGAGGAAACGAGCACAGTGACGGGATTCTGATGCTGCGTCTGATGACAACCCATGGATGAATAAGGGGACGCAAGCCAGACTAGGCGTATGAGGAGCGGACACATTGTGTAGCAGTGAGTGCAGGAAGAGAGAGGTTGAGTTGCCTCTTAAAGTTGGTAACAGCGTAGCGATCTGGAGGTGCAGAGAGAACCGGAGGAGATAGTTCAGCAGGCCAGAAGGCGGAAAGGACCGCGGAACAAGAATGAGGGACACAGTTGGCCTAGGATTCATTTAAAGCAGATCACCAGCGTGATGCGTTGCATATGGATTGAGCTGGATGGTGGCGAGGGATCGTAACTCCGCTGAGTTTTTAGAATACGCAATGAATCTCGAATGAGGTTGGGCCCACTGACAGGCTCGTTGGAGCCTTACTTTGGAGAAATGGAATAGGCAAGAGATGTCACTAAGACAAGATGATAGTTATAATATAATAATAATTAGACACTCGATAATATATATATTATTATACTAGGTAGATATATGCATTATAGTGCACCATCTTATTAGATACAAATACTATTATTATATACTATCTATCGTATATAGTATATATCATCATATGATGGTACTTTTATTTACTGGATATATATATATTATATATATATATAAATAATTATATATATTACTAATTAATATTATACTTCCTCAGAGATGTTGTTACATTCTTTTAAAATTAAAACTTAAACATTTTTAAAACTGTAGTCTATAAGAACACCAACACACATATATTGTTGCCGGAATATTCCTCATGAATAAGTACATTCAACTCCTTCTTCGGAGCGGAAAATTTAAAATATTGACAGTAAAATGATAGTTTTTCAGGCCGGCAAAACGAAAACTAATTTAAAAGCTATACCTTATTAGTCTGCTAATCGGAATTATGTTTTGAATCTATTAGCAAAGATTAACACGCAATCTAGAATTACTTTCGCCTAATGGGGCAATAATATAATAGACGGTCATTTCCCAATTTATATGAGGATTTTCCAATCATCCATTAAGCTCTAGTGGCCACTGACGGTTTGTAAGTCACAACCTGATATCTTCCTAAGACAATTTGAATGCCAATATTATTCTCTTCCCTTAAGTGGTCCTGCAATGCTTTTTCTTTCCCTATAACTCCTACATTCGTTCACAACTGAACGCCACAATCAAGTCTTAGGGTATATTCCGAACATTTTTATTATCCTTCTTTTAGAATAGGGTGTCCGAATATTTTTATTCAATGTTACTCAAGGTTACTTATTGGAGGCATAAAATTTAATTGCTATATTTTACTACACTATAATGCCACCACCATTACTCTGCATGTGAGCAGGTGAGGTGTGTACGCAAGAAAATACATGACGAACAGGTAATATAAAACTTTCTACGCCGCCAACACTCTGTCTAATCGCAAGCTAATCCTCATGTAGTCAAGAGGATTCAGAATGTGACCTCTTACACAATAAGAGAATATTTGAATGGCTATAGCAGGATGAGTAACCTGGCTGAACATGAAGGCAATTCTGAGTATCCACGTGAAATAAGACAGATGTGGCTGAGAAAGAAGAAGACAACAGTCAAATCAACGAACCGAGTCCTTGAGTTTCTAGAAAATTGTTTTTCACAAAGGCGTAATAATTCATGAGTAAAAGAGACAAAGACGAGCGCTCTTTGTTACGAAAACCAACGCAGCCCACGTGGTGGGAGGAATGTGGAAGAGTCTGACTCCCTCGAAGACAAGTCTGTCCGATATAGTAACCTATATATATAGAAACGAAATAAGGCACTAATACCAATGTCATGTCCCAGAGAAAGAGGGTCAAGCGAGTCCAGAAGTATAGGGGACAGTTTATAAATCCTAGTTAGGCCCTTAGCCTGCAACGCGCCATCCAGAAAGAAGGGATAATTAACCGAGAAGAGGCCGAAACCACTAAAACACTCAGAGAGCACTTGGGTAACTATCATGAGTAATTCTGCCTAAATTAATATATAATTTTTCCCCTCAATGTTCATAAAAAAATATTGTTTCATTCGTCACTTGCCAGAAGCTTTTTTAATAAATAAAAGTAATTTGTGTAATTTCAGAGACTTAAACCAACATTTCTTATCCCTCTTAATTATTCTTCAGTTATGATACTGAGGACTACCGTACATATTTTTAAGGCCTTAATTAAGAAACTGACCCTGTACACCTCTCATGACGCATGTAGAGTGCGACGAGAACATATAAATTTGTACATTTGTACATTTCTACATATGAATTTGTGTGGGCTGCTTTCTATACTACTTATTCCTAAGTACACTGTTCAAAGCTATAATGCTGTTCATTTATTATCTGGTGCGATGATAAGTTCAATAAATCATCCAAAAAAAAGTATGTTTTACCTATCTGTCTTGGTGGTAGTATAGGCCTTTATAAACGAGGGGCAGCAAATAGTGAGAGAATGATAGAACTGATGCGGCTAAATAATTGGAGTCCAAGATTATAATAGACGCGTCATTGGAAACGTGGAGATTAATAAAACGTTAAAAATTACGGTCTTTATGCACTTTTTTTTAAAGAATTTTAGGGGCAAATCCTTCCGAAGTGCTGACTAGTTTGTCGCGAGTCCAGATATCAATTAATTACAAACCACGCATGAATCATCCCACGTAGGCATGGACCATACCCAGCGATTAAAGTTAAAGGACTCCGGGACACTTTTTGAAAAGAGATTATTTTAGAAATAATTCCCACTCAAAATAGCCCTCCAGTGAGTAAGGACAAGAAAAAAAGAGCTACCATTAGAACAAAGAAAAAAATGATTTCAAAAACGACCTAATCTAATTTCTTTTAAGTCCGAACCAAATAAACTTACATTTCTATCCCTAATATATGTATAAACGAGGTAAGTTGAAAGATGATATATAGCTGTAGAGTATATAGGTCGTATACTATATTCATATATTATATACTAAGTAGCCGAAATATAATATAGAGTAGGTAAAAGATATATATTATGGATAGTGGT
>JABUQX010028013.1:0-5000 GCA_015478945.1 Trachelipus rathkii
GTTGAGAGAGATGTCTCTTCATGAAATAAAAAAATTTTAACAAATATTAAAAACAATAAAAAAAATATCTTGAAAATAAAAAATAAAATATATTCTTCCTTTTTATACCCTGGCGTCACATTCTTAATCCTTTTTATGTTATCAAAAAATTAAGACTATATTCCAAAATATATATTTCTTTAATATTGATCGATATAAAAATCTTTTGGTGATGGATCAAAATTGAAAAAATCCTTCTGCTATGTTAAATACTTTTAGTAGAAATTTCAAAACTTTTTTCAGAAATTGCATATCGACTTATTTTAATTAAAGCGTAAATATAAAACACTGCCTAATTCTAATTTTCTAGGATTAAAGAAACTGTTCTCCTTCTTGACATGAAAATGTTAAAGTTATCCTTTTTCTCCCCCAACTTTTTGAATTTAAATTTATGTTTAAATATTTATTTAATATTAACTTAATTTTCAGTTTTTCTGGTACACTTTAAAGAATCTTAATTTTCTCAATAATACCACAAAACAAAAGCCATGGAGGTGCTTACAAAATTCCTTTGTTATAGGTGCAAATGATTTTATTTTGGGGAACTTTAAGAGACCTTAAAAACAAGAATAGACCAACATATGGGTGAGGTCAGGAGAGGCAATGCAAGTAGTGCTGTATTTAGACATTTATCACAAGAAGATCGTGTTATTAATTGGAATGTGCAGATTTTTTGTTTCGTTCCAAAGATAAAAGCTTAAATCAATTGATTGAGTGATTTTTTATTCTACAAAAAGTAATTTTAACATATCTGTTGGAGCACCGGATTTTGGCGCACCGCACCGGGAGGTCGCGCACCAGCACCGCACCGCACCACCGTCATCTTACCGCACCGCACCGCACCACCTCTTTTGCATTGCGCACCGCACCGCACCGAGAGCGAACCACAGCGCACTGCACCGCACCAAAATTTGCGCACCACGCACCGCACCACCCGATATATATATATATACCCTATATACAATATATATATATATATTAATATATATATATAATATTAATAATATTTATATATATATATATTTATATTATATATATATATATATATTATATATATATATATATATAATATATATATATATATTATATATTAACAGTTATATATGGCGTAGGGAGGATTTCATTTAGGGGGCAAAGGTTAGTATATAATATATATATTATATATAATATATATATATATATATATATAATATATATATAATATATATATAATATAATATATATATATATATATATATAATATATATAATATATATTAATATATATAATATATATAATATATAGAATATATAGAATCCGCCAAATGTTATCGACATACTGATAGTTCTAGCGGAGAATACTGTCAAGAAGACGCTAGCTGTATAAAACCACCACAGCTAGGTGACTTCAACCAATGTTTGAAAAACGGAAAACATTAAAACAATAGAAATTCGTGTTTATAATTACGTTAGTAATAGTAATACTCCTTCATTTTCTATCTATTGATATATTTTTCATTTTTTTTACTACAAAAACCCTTAAAAACTCACCAGCAACCGTAGTAAAGGTTCATTTTTCATTTCGCCAACATTTAGGGGGCAAGTGCCCCCTCTGCCCCAACTACTCCCATATATATATATAATATATATATATATATATATTAGTATATAATATATATATAATAATATATATATATAATATATATATATAATATATAATATATAATATATAATATATAATATAATATATATAATATTATATATACTGTATATGGGAGAAGTAGCGCTTCCCGAAAGAGAGATACCACCATGAGATATATGGAGTCTTGAAGTTACATCCCATGCGCACTCCATGCCCAATGATTCTTCCCTATTTGCGCTCATTATCCATATTTTTTCTTATTATTGTGTGATAAGCTCTCCTTATCACAGCCAATAAAATTACCAATTAACAGACAAAATTTAACTTAAAAAGAAAAATAACAGATAGGAAAAAAGGCAGCAAACGCGATTAGTCATCAGAAAAGCCTTTAGGGGTTGCTTCCAAAAACAACCCTTTATCCACCCTACTTTCATCACCATTAAAGGCCATTGACAGCTTCCGGTGATGAAGTTTGTGCCGTCACGAAATTGCTTCCTGTTTTGATGTACGGTCTCATGTTCTTCATAAGATTTGGTAAACCTTCTCGGTTTTAAAATCTAATTTTAATCTTTGTTGAAACATCAACCTCTCTCCTCTAAACCTCATCTATTATTCTTAACAACTTAGGTTTTTGAGCCTTCTGACTTCAAACTCATCCCTGTTGACTCCTTACTATCTCTTTCAATTTTCACCCGAAGGTCGTTGTGCCAATTTCTGCAAATGTTGTTTGTTTCGTGTCTTTTGAATTTTGAGAGTTTCGAATATTCTATTCTAATGACTCAGAAGCCTGTCCAATCTACCATTAATTTAATCTGTTTTGTATATCTGTTTCCTAACTCAACTGACTATTCTAAATTCTTCGCTACAGGCTCCAAATTAGAAACATTCTCTCTTTTCAAATTTCTCTTGAAATAATCATTCTTGGTGATTTCAACATTCATCACCATCAATGACTTTCCTCTAATCCTCAAGATACAGTTGGTGAACTTTGCTACACATTTCAATCCAGAATGACCTCGAGAAGTTAGTGGGCAGCTCCCTACCCGTATCTCTGATCATCTTTGAAGAGATGAATCCAACATTTTAGACCTTTTCTTAATCTCTAGTCCTTCTTGTCATTCTGTTTAAATTCTTTCCTCCTCTGGGTTCCTCTGATCACTCTCATATCTGTTTTTTCTATCTCTTCAAGATCTTCTGCAGGAAAAAGACCCCACCTACTGCGAGAAAAAACGTTTTGGCACTTAATGCTGCAAATAGTACGAACCACAAGTCCGACGACTTGCGGTCGTACTTCTTTGAATTTCCATTGTAATGACTACAGCTTCCGTGGGAAAAGGGTCCTTGGAGTGTGCAAAAGCGCGAGTTAATTCTCTTTGTCATGGAAGGTGTGAGCCCCATAATCTTTACCTTCAACTAAACCTAGAAAACCTTGGTTTAACTGTACTTTTTCTCGCTATAGCCATAGGGATGCTGACTTTAGAAATATTGTCATCTTCTCATTCCAGAACCTTTACAACTTATATTCATCCCCAAATCGTTGCAAAATTTATTCTCCAGACACCTAAAAAATTTCTTTCTCAGTAGAAAATACAAATATCTTAACTTGCTCCCCTTCCTTCACGTCCTTCCTGACATTTCTCAGAAAATTTCTCTATAAGATTTGCTTCTTCCTTGCCCTCCATTTAGTATCGACAGCACAAATCCGTTTAACCTTCTCTAAAAAGCTGAACTCTTTTTGCTCAAACATTTGCGATTCTAATTAAAACCTTCAACCAATTCCAGTGCGATTCTTTCTCTCCACCTCCCTTAACATATTTATGGCTAATTATTTGTAATTCTTTTAAAGGATGTTATTTCCGCTTATATGTATATAATTATATATATATATATAATATATATATATAATATATATATATATATAATATATTTATATATATATATAATATATATATATATAATATTATATATAATATATAATATATATATATTATATATATATATATATATATATTATATATATATATATATATATATATAATATATAAATATATATATTATACTATTAAGGGTGTCTCATGAGGTAATGTTACAGCGGTGTATCACCCTACGGGATGTTTAAGTATGAAAATGGGTAAGAATATAAGTTGATTAATTTAATTCATTAAGGCGGATGGGATATGATCACGTTGGGGTTCTGCGCACGTGCAATCGAAAAAACCGGCGCACAAACCATGGCGAATGTCGAATGTTATGAATATAATTTTTTATGCTTCTGTTAAATCACATTAAATAAACGGTGGGGTCTCCTCTCGACATTTTTTGATACGGTTGTTCATTTCCACGCAATGTACCCATAAACCAACTAGACGCCCTGCATATACATATCATTTGCGTTAATAAATACAGTTACATGTACAGGTTGATAAACGCGTCAATGTTACCAACAATTTAAACGTGAATGTGAAAAGGTTGAAGAAAGCAATGGTATTCAAGACAGTTCATAATATCGATACATGTAATGTAATAACGTTGTTAATAGTATCATAACACAATTTACACCAACTGAATCATATCCACAGCATGCAAGAAGGGAGAAGAACGTCAGTGCATTTCAACGTGACATACAGTAATTTACAAGTGTTGTCGAAGACGCCTTCCATTCACGCGAATACAAGCATCAGCCTCTGGACGCCAGGTTTTCATTGCATGTCAAATGGACAGGATGCCTCGGTTTTGATTTCCCTACATGACGTTGCGTTATTCGGACAGCGAAGGTCCATTCCGGCACGAGGTACTGGGTCATTAAACCAGCGTACACGGTATGTTTGAGATAAACCCCACAGAAAGTAGTCCAGTGGTGTTAAGTCGGGTAACGCGCAGGCCATGGAAATGGACCAGAACTTCCGATCCATCCTTCCGGAAAGGTTCCGTCGAGGTAGATCGTCACTATAGCTGCCATTTGTACTGGGCAACCCTCATGTTGGTTTAATATATTCTTCGTCGTGCTCTTAAAGTATAATCACTCAGAGGTCAACAAGGGAGGTCTTCAGGGAATGGAATGGTAACGCTGTCCTGTCAAATTCCCCTCGAAGGTAAGGCCCGATAATCCTACTATTAAGTATACCACACAAACGTTGACTGAGTAATATCGCGATGCTAGGAATGTTATGTGGAGGGTGTTTTCCGCCCCAATGTCGCAAGTCCACCTGTTATACATACCGTTATTGGTAAATCGAGATTCATCGGTCCATAAGAAGGCAATCAATGACATCCAGGAATCCCAGCCGCCGTTGTTGGCCCACGATGAAACCATGCAATGTGTGGCACTATATGAACATGTT
>JABUQX010028013.1:10000-12500 GCA_015478945.1 Trachelipus rathkii
CACGCATATCTACAACATAAAGCAGAGCTAAATATTGATGTCTTACCCACTAAGGTCAATAAGCGGACAACCAGGGCCGCAGCATGGCGCCCTCCGCGCGAAGCAGACAACCCGACCGCTGCATGCCAGCCCCGCCGTGTCCCGCCCGCCGCGTGCGACCGCAGGCGCAATATATTTCCGTGTAACCGCCGCCGCGTGCGCCCGCAGGCAATATTCAGCGTAACCGCCGCGCGCGCCGCAGACGGCGTAACCGCCGCGACACCCGCAGCGACAATATTACAGTGCAGAGAACGATAAATAGATATTCAATGTAAACTATTCAAAGAATTTCTTTTCAAAAACTATGAGTCATTCATTTTTACTTCAATTAAAACATTTTTATTAAAAAACATTTTACGATCCAAACGTTAACTCATTACATACCATATTATTATTTAACACATACTTCATAGTTGTGATATCAATGAAAACTATTCAAAAGAATTCTTTTCAAATATACTATGAGTCACTCATTTTATTTTTATTTCATACTAAACATTTTTATTAAAACATTTACATCTAAAAACTGTAACTCATAACAGACCTATTATTATTATTTAAAACAACATATTTCATAGTTGTGATATCAATGTAAACGTATTCAAAAAAAATTCCTTTTCATATATACTATGAGTCATTCAATTTACTTCATACTTAAACATTTTTTTATTAAAAAACATATACTTTACAGACCTTAAACAGTAAAACAGTAAAATCAATAGCTCAAAATGACCTAAAGTAGAACAGAGCATAGTATGCTTTGTTTTACGCTTTACTGATCGTACTTGCTTATTGCTTTACTCTTTACATACACTATATTATTAACATTATTTTTTCTTTATATTTTGTATTAATACTTTTTTAAAATTTATAAATTTTTAAAAAAACGTATGTATGTGATATATAAACATTTTATTTACTACAATTGTACGAAAATTTTATTAAAAAAACATAATTTTAACATACCTTAAAGCAGTTAAAACAGTAATCAATAACCGCGTGTTGATAGCAAACAAAGGATAGTAGGCTTTGTCTTACTGCGTTACTGAATTACTGCTTACTGAATTACTGCTTTAACATCATATATTATTACATTATGTTTCTTTTAATTTTTTATATTATTTTTTGATTATTATTTAATATTTTTATTATTTTATTTTTTATTATATTTAGTATTATTAATATATATTATATTTTATTATTATATTTATTATTAGTTATTATTATTATTATTATTATATTTATTATTTATTTATTTATATTATTTTATTATTATTATTTTATTATTTATATTATTTATTAATTTTTATTATTTATTTTATTATTATATTTTATTATTTTATTATTATTATTTTATTATTATTATTATTTATTATTATTATTATTATTATTATATAATTATTATTATTATATTATATTATTATTATATTATATTTATTATTATTCATTATTGATTATATTATATTATTATATTATTATTATTATTATATCATCATTATTATTATTATTATTAGTTATTATTATTTTTTATTATTTTTTTATTATTATGTATTATTATTATTTATTATATTATTTATATACCTCCAGTCATTTTACTTCATGACTATTATTATCATTTATGTACATTGACATTCCAACACACCACACACACACCACACACACACACACACAACACACACACCTACACACACACAACACACACACACGCACACACACACATTATATTATTATTATTATACCTCCAGTCATTTTACTTCATGATTATTATTATCATCTATGTACATTCCAACACGAAAAACACCCACCCACACACACACACACCCACACACACCCACACACACACACACACACACACACACACACACACTCACCTATAGACCCACACACACAACACCCTGTTCATTAAAATATTCACTGTTTAAACATATCAAATAAGTTCTTTTGTATTAACATAACATAATTTATTAAAACATTTTATGTTTTATTTAAACAAGTACATTTATATTACTCATTCAATTATATCTAAAATTACTTCAAAGTTTCTTAAAACTTCAATAATAAATCATTATCTTTGAACAAAGAATTTATTATTATTATTATTAACTGTTAATACTTTTTATTTATTAATTTTATAACTATCAAGTTAATTAAAATATTTTTACTAAAATTTTATGAAATTTTACGTACCTTAAAGCAATAAATCAGTAAATCAGTAGGGCAAGACCCTAGCATCCCTCTACACCAAGCTATACCACGGTTTGTTCTATTGACTTACTGCTTTACATCATCTTTAGCCATGTAATAAGTATGAAAATAGCAAAATAAGTTCTTCTATGTTAACATAACATGTATTTTATTAAAAACACATTTTATGTTTTTTAATTATTCACTTACATTTATATTATTCATTCAATGTTAACTAAAAATATTTCAAAGTTTTTAAAATAATTTGGTTTTACTT
>JABUQX010028013.1:30000-50000 GCA_015478945.1 Trachelipus rathkii
TTCTTATCTTATTATTATTATTATTATTATTATTATTTTATTATTTATTATTATTTCTTATTAATTATTAATTATTATTATTATACTATTATTATTCTATTATTATTATTAATTATTATTATTGACTACTTGTCTTTTGTTATTTACTTTTTGAAATTGCTATTGATCAATTATTATTTTATGTTAATTATTAGTTTGTATATTACTGATTATATTAGCAATTTTTTATTATTCTTTTTATTCTTTATTGTCTTCTTTATTGTTCATATTTTAGTTTTTAATCTGTTATTTTTAATTTTCACTTATAAACTATAATTTTAATATGCTTTATAGACCTGATGATGACACTGGTGGTGTCGAAACGTTGTCTTATAATAGATGTTCAAGATATGCATTGGGACTTATATTTCCTTCTATATAATATATTATAATATACTATATATATATATATATATATATATATAATATATAATATATATATATTATTATTATATATATATATATAATATAATATATATATATATATCATATATTATATATGCGTGTTGCGTGTGGTGTTCGTGTGGTGTGTGTGTGTGTGTGTGTGTGTGTGTGTGTGTGTGTGTGAGGGTATGTGTGTGTGTGTGAACACCCTTTTAATGCTTTCCACGTAAATTTTAGCCAATTTTATCGAGTACAAAGATAACATCAACTTGTCTGTTGGTCTTTTTCATCTTTTATTATTCCATCCTTTTTATCATTGGGTGAAGCGAAATTGAGATGCATCAGCATAATTCATCTTTAATGTATGTATAACAATGAAACTCTTATTTTTTTATGACAAGAGTATTCGTTTGTGTAGACTTTTTTTTCTTCTAAGCGTCTGTGTACGCGAATTTAATACGGTCATATTGATTTTAACGCTCGTTTTTCGAACTCACCCCCCTTATTCCCGTACATTCTCTTTGGGGGGGGGGGGTACAATAACACGAAAGAGGTTCTCGTTAAATTTAAAAATACTTTTATAATTAAAATCTTCTTGCAATGAATGTAGGGCCTACGTAAGGTCCCCCTCCATACATGCGTTTAATTCGCGGAGTTTTTGAAGACGTTAAAAGAGCTAATATAAATCTAACAAGGTACTAATCATTGATCTAATCAAATGGTGTTTGTCCGGCGTCAGAAACGTCGCGATTTCACCTTCCATATAAACGTTTCAATCAGAATTGCGGAGTCTGTGTAGGAGTTGGAGTAAAAGAAAAAAATTTGGGGGGGGAGGGGATTCGGAGCATTTTTTTTGGGGTGGAGCTGAAGCAGGTGATGGCTCATAAACATTTTCTGACTATATAACAAGGTGTGGAGCTAAAATCGAAGCTAGGAAGGCATAATTTTAAAATGACTGAGCCGGAGTCGGTGAAACAAAATCACTGACTCAGCATTTCTGGGTTTTAATAATACACAAAATAAGACAAGAGTGCGTACTTATTTGCGAGCCTAGACTACAAAGAAAAATTATCCCAAACAGTCCGCTAGACGCGAACACACACACACCTCACACACTACACACACACACCCTCACACACACACACTTACACACACACACAGCACTCTCTCGTTCAAACAACTCTTCAGTAGATAGAAAGATATTCATCTGTGTCAAATTTTCACAGATGGTTCGATTGGCCAAGTGCCAGCTGGCACGGGCAGATGGAAGAGCAAACAAGTCGCGTCCGTCATTTTCGTTTGTAGGCCGATGGGATTTACCTATTTTATATTTTCCTTTACTATTTTCAGCCGACCGCATGCGCGTCTCTCTCTCTCTCTCTCTCTCTCTCTCTCTCTCTCTCTCTCTCTCTCCTCTCCTCTCTCTCTCCTCTCCTCTCTCTCTCTCTACTCTCTCTCTCTCTCTCTCTCTCTCTCTCTCCTCTCTCTCTCATCTCTCTCTCTCTCTCTCTCATATATATATATATATATATATATATATATATGATATATAATATATATATATATATATATATATATATATATATTAATTATATATATATATATATTGTTTCAAAATAAAATAGCTTAGAACATGTACCCTTATCACAATGTATATTAATTTTATTTTTTTTATACTTATACATATATATATATACGGTATAATATAAATATATATATATATATATATTAATTATATATTATATAATATATATATATATATATATAATATATATATATATATAATATATTATATATAATATATATATATATATAATATAATAATATATATATATATATATAATATATATATATATATTATATTATTTTTTTTTTTTATCTCTTTTTTTTTTCAAGTTGCTATATTTAAGTTTGAAATTTTTTTTTTTAAGTCCTTTTTTTTGAATAATAAGAATAAATTAAAAAAAAATTTTTTAACCTAAAACTACACCATTAGCTTTGGTTTGAATGCACCCTAAGAATGTATTTGGAATTTGCCATGACGTCAGAGATTCTATTGTTATGATTTTGGATTTTTGATGAATGGCAAAAAGCCAGCCCTAATCTCTTGCAACATTTGAGCAATGGAAAAAGGTGCAGACCTAAAATACATTTCTCTGGAGCTAGAACTATGTTTCTAGTTCTGCCACAACTGGCATAATAATAATATATAAAATTTAATAATAATCAAATCACAATACTTCAAATGGCCATAAGAATAAAAGAAAATAATAATAACAAATAACTAAAGTTTATATTTTTTATTTTACATAACCATTTCAATAAGTGGCCTAGGCTACCATACCTAGACCTGAAGAAGTTAGCACCATAAGCTAAATCATTAGAAGTGGCCTTTCACCCTCAGGATGAGGAGAGATATACTAGAATTAGAGGATCTTTTCTAAAAAAGGGTAAGCATTTCAAACTAAATTCATTTTAGCTGTTGGTGTAATTTAGTTTTTATTGCCCTCCATATTTATTATGGCATGAAAGAATAGAGAATCTTACCTAAATTATTATTAATAACTAATTGCCTAAAAGTTTACTATCTAAGTTCAAAAACGGATTTAAGATCAACGTTTCTAGATTATAATATATAAATATAATAATAATAATAATAATAACTAATATTATAAAATAATAATAATAATAATAATAATAATAATAATATATAGATAATCATAATAATATAATAATACAATATAATAATAATAATCAATGAATAAAGTCCATCTTTATATATATATATACTAAAAAAGTCCCATCATTTCAGATGGTTCATTGGTTCCAAACTGGATAGTACAATTGGTAATAGTTTCACAGAAGAGGAAAGAACATCAGCTACTCAAAAGAGGACTTCTTTCCCCATATATTTTTAGTATATTTTTTTTTATGATTAAATAAAATCCCTATAAATAGTTGTAAAGTTTTTATAGTAAAAATTTTAAAATCAACTATCTTTGAAAGATCCCTCTTTTTATTCTTTCTTCATATAATTATGGCATTCAAAATATAATTTTTCTGTGAATGGCGCAGTGGACAGGATTGCTTTCTCTTGAATTTCCTCTACAGCTGATATTCCCTCCTCATTCTGGTGTGTTTGGCCTTAAAAAAATATTTGGCCTTTTGAAACCACATAGGCCTATTGAAACAAAAGTTACAGGTATTGAACATAAGAAAAATAAGACAGTTTTGAAGCCACATAGGGCTATCGAGACAAAAAATTAGAAGCCACATAGGCCTATCGAGACTGTCAACATATTATAAAAAAAAAAAAAAAAAAAATTATATGGTACATAACATATGTACTGTATAGTGTATACTATATAATTATTGACGATTATTAAATTTAAGATTATAAATATATAAGTGAAACGCCAACATGAGGACTATCGAGAACTGAAAAAAAAAAAAAAAAAAAAAAATAAATAAATAAATAAATAAATAAAAATAAATAAATAAATAAAATATATATACTGTATATTTAGTAGGTATACTTATGTACTGTATAATAACACTGTGTATATTTATTATAAATATTACTACCTATTAAGCATATAAAAACAAAAAGTTATTTTTTAATATGGATGCAGTGGACCCAAATGTAGAGTTAAAAATTGTTGAAGAAATAATTAGTGATGGGGCAACACCAACCTCATTATTTCAACAAGTTTTAACTCTCGTTAAAAGACGAGGAACCAAAAGGTCCATTATTACCAAATTAGTTAACAAAATCCTAGCTAGTATAACTTTATATACACATGATGAAATAAAGGGTCTCATACATAGATTAAAAACAAACCTAGATGAAATTTCAGAGCTGGACAATAAAATAATAAATGTTTACGCTGACTGTGAAGAATTTACATTTGAAAGCGCAGATAAAATTTGTGAAAAAAATGAATTTTATGCCCTCAGCATTTCATCTTTGATAAGTGAACTTGAAAATAAAATAAGCCCTATACAGAATATTTCTTCTCATAATAATCATATTGAAACTGGTTTTTCTGGTTTAAAAAGACCCGAACTTCAGCTCCCTGAATTTGATGGAAAACCTGAAGACTTTGATAGATTTATAAAAAATTTTGAAGAAATTATGGAAAGAGAAAAATATAATAAATTTGCTAGGCATTCTTGTCTAATGAAACAACTCAAAGGGCCAGCTAAAATTTTAATACAAAAAAGCCCTTTAGCAGATATGGATTATGATATGGCCAAAAACTTATTAAAAAGTGCCTTCAGTAACAAGTCTTTACAACAATATTCAGTTATTGAAAAACTGATAAAATTAAAATTAACCAATGACTTTTACACATGGATCAGTGAGGCTAAATTAATAGAAAGCCAAATAGATAGTTTAAAAATAAATAGTAAAGTGATTTGCCAATATTTTTTGTGGAACAGTTTGCCTGAAATATATCAAACCCAATATATAAACATTACAAATAATACATATCCAAATTTAGATGAAATTTTAAATAATGCATTTGAAGTTCATAATAGAATTGGGAAGAGTGGGGTAGTAAATACAAAAACAAATGCAAATACATACACTAATAAAACAACATCACAAGTTGAAAAAAAAACAGTAGCTTTAGCTACTAACATTGATGTGAATCAAAAACAAAAAACAAACACTGAAACAACAAAAAGGGTGGGTTGTTCCATTTGTCAGACATTGCAAACATCAGATTGTATGGACCATAAATTGTATAGTTGCCCAACTTTCAAAACACCTGAATCCAAATTGCAAAAAATTAAAGAATTGGGAGGTTGTATTAAATGTGGGTACTTAAATCATAAAATTGAAACTTGTAAGTTCAAATTTAGTAATAAATGTAGAAACTGTAACTCATGGCACTCCGCATTTTTATGTATTAAAAAACAAAGTGGACCTAATCCAACACAAAAACCAAAAAACAATAAAAGTAAAAATAATGCACAAGCAGAAACATCAACCAATGTTGTTGAACTAAATGTTACACCTGTAGATAACCCATCTTCAGAGCAAGTAGCAAATTGTTTGTTATTAAGCTCCTTAAATGTAACAACTAGTCAAAATATAACACTTCCTACCTTCACCACCACTTGTATAAATAAAAACAATAACAACCAAGACTTGCGGGTTTTATATGATTCTGGGTCTGAAATAAATTTTATATCTCAAACAGTAGCACAAAAAATTAAATATAAAGTTGTACAGTCTGAAATAATGCTTAATGTAAAGGGTTCAATGAAAGTAAATATTACCAAACCACTATTATAGAAGTTGATATAAAAATAAATAATAAAAATAACAGTATTGTTGCAGCTGTAGTCCCTTCAATACAAACCAGAGTGAATATACCTTCCCCTCAAATTGTAAAGGCATTTGAGGAACATAAAATACCTTTAGCTGATAAGCACTTAAGAAATAAGAATAATAAGGAAATCCATATATTATTAGGTGTGAATGGAGCCCACATACTACCAATAAATGCATGCTCATTTGGGTTAACAAATAACAGTTCATTGTTATATTACACTTCTTTAGGAATCTTATTAGCTGGGGACTTGAATAAATTAATAAAAAATTTGCCATATTTGAAGTATATAAAGAAATTCACAGAACAAGCCGATTTGCTCGCAAAAAATGTCAAAATAGAAAATAAGATGGAATGACTAGAAATGGATTACTCTATCTCATCTCTAGCTCAAAATAATAATACTAGCATAGAATTGGATGATGATCTAGTAAATAAAAATTTAAATGATTTATTAAATTACGATAGTTTTGAATGTCCTAAAAAATTCTCAGAGTTAGATATGGAACTTATTAAATACTTGATTACAAATACACATGTAGATATGGATACAGGTCGATTGATTATGCCTTGTTTATGGAATAATAAATTAATAAAATTTTTGCCAAATAATTTTTATTTGGCTAATTCTGTATTGAAATCAATACTTAAAAAATATAAAAAAAGAGCCTCTAAAATTAGAAGCGTATAATAATGTCATATTTGACCAACTTAACCAAGGTATCATTCAACCTGTTGAAATAAATACAGTAAAAAATAATAACAAAGTTTCATTTTTAGCTCATAATGCAGTTTTTAGAGATCATGTAGAAACGACAAAATGCAGAATTGTATATTTGTCGAACCTATGCGATAAAACCCAAAAAACTAATTTATCACATAATAATGTTAGCTTACCAGGACCTAATTTAAATAATAGATTGGATATCGCATTAACACTACTTAGGTTCAATCAGTATCTGCTGGTATTCGATTTGGAGAGAGCCTTTCTCAATATTAAATTGCCTTTTGAGGATACTGAAAGATTCCATTTTTTGTGGTTCAAAAATATAAAAGAAAATGATTTTAGTATTGTTTCTTATAAATTAATGCGACTTCCGTTTGGTATTAGATGTAGCCCTTTCCATTCTCATGATAGCACTTTACATAATATTAATATTGCATGTTCATACTTGTGATGAGTTTGAATATGAACTTAGGAAGATTTTGTATAACCTGTCTTATATGGATAACTTAGGTTATTCTTCATCTTCTGAAAGTGAAATTATTCTTGCTTATCATAGGTCTCATGTAATATTTAACAATTATGGGTTCAATTTGCAACAATTTCATAGTAATTCACCAGAGTTTAAAAAATTAAATTATAGTGAGTTAGACAATAACAGTAATGTAGATGAGCCTATAAATAATCACGTAAAACTATTGGGAATGATGTGGGATACTCATAATGATACCTTATATAATAAAAATAATGAAATGGATCCCAAAGCAACACTTTGAGATCTATTTTATCTACTATAAATGGTCTATTTGACCCACTAAATATTGGGCTTCCTGGGAAGAATAGAGCTAAATTATTTTTACACAAACTACAAAATAACAAAGATATAACATGGGACAAAAAATTAGACAGTAATTTACTAAAAGAATATAATAATAATAATAATAATAATAATAATAATAATAAAAATAAATTAAAAAGATTTATTGGGGATTATGCTTCCTCATATGATATTATAGCATTCACTGATGCTAGTAAAGACATTTATGGTAGTGTTTTATATTTACAAAAAACAATAATAGTGAGCTGCATTTTTTATGTGCAAAAAATAAATTAATTTCAAACAAAAATACTAATAGATCTATTCCAGTTTTGGAGCTATTTGCGGTAAAATTTGGAGCTCAGTGTCTAATAGAAATGCTTGACAATTTAACTAACACTTTCACACCTTTAAAAATAAATGAATTACATTTATATACTGATTCAATGGTAACATTGAATTGGATTATAAATAAAGTTCAGAAATTAAACAAAATTGAAAGAAAAGGAACCATTATAAATAATCAGCTGAATTTTATTGAAACTGCATGTGAAAAACACCCGATAACTTTTCATCATTGTGAAGGATCTCAGAATCCTAGTGATTATGTTACTCGATGTGTTTCATATAAGGTTTTATTAAAAAATTCACTTTATTTAAATGGACCTATATTAAATAACAATAATGAAAGGTTAAAGGTCACTGTTCCAAATCCCTTATATAATAATAATAATACAGATTTTAATATTTATAATATTCAAACTTTTTCATATGTACCCTTATTTAAATTAGATAGGTTTTCTTCATTGAATAAACTATTTAAAGTTTCACATTTTGTAAGAAAATTTATTCATAATTTAAAGCTTAAAGTACATGAGAAAAACCCTACTTTGTTTTCCAATTGTGACCAAAACGCAATATGCTCATATGAAGAAAGTTGTAATGTCATTTTTAAGCAATATCAACAAGAAAATTTTTCAGAAACATATCAGTATTTAATAAACCCAAAAAATAATAAAGAAACAAATTTGGTCACACAACTCAATCTTTTTCTTGATAAAAACAATATAATTAGAGTAAAGAGTAAATTTGCAAACTTAGATGCTGATTTTAATCAAAAAAATCCAATTTTGCTGCATAAAAATCACTCTTTAACAGACATAATAATTAAAGAATTACATGTAAAAATGAAACATGCAGGTGTATATAAACTTCTAGCTATAATAAGAAAGGAGTTTTATATTCCAACAGCATATTCAGTAATTAAGAAAAACATTAAAGACTGCATCAAATGTAAATTAATGTATGGCAGAACCATAAAAATTAATCAGAACCATTACAAAGATTATAGAATAAATCCATCTCAAATTCCATTTAGAGAAATATTTCTTGACCACATTGGACCTTTTAATATAAAAATAAATAATGTAGTAGAGAAGATTTACATACTAATTATAACTTGCACATACACTAGAGCTGTAAACCTTGTTCTATGTAAAAATGTAGATAATAAATGTTTTATTTCTGCTTTTCAATTTCATGTGTTTGACTTTGGATTCCCACAACTTATAGTTAGTGACCAGGGAAGTAGTATAGTAAGCTCAGTGCAAATTATAAAAAACTTTCTTGATGATGTAGATGTAAAAAATTATTTAACTCTCCATAATATAAAGATTTTAGAGTTTTCACCATACCCTGGTAAAGCTAGTTTTCTGGGAGGTTTAGTTGAATCTTTAGTCAAACAGGTGAAAAATATAATATACAGTGCTATAGGAAAAAACATATTAGAGCAGGATGAGTTTTCTTTATTAGTTAGGGAAGCAAACATGCTTGTAAATAAAAGGCCGGTAGCATTTAAGCCAATATTAAGAAACCCTGAGGTGGATCCAAATATCCCATTTGCAATAACACCGGAGATATTGCTGAAGGGATATGAGGTTCCAGCTCTGGTTGTTTCTTCTCATTTATTTCATGATGGTATAGATCATTCAGATGATCCTGATTGGTCTCCCTGTGAACCTGATCAGGATCAGTTATATTTGACTTTTCAAAAATACAGAAAAGTGAAATCTAATTTGAATGATTTGTACTATGATGAATTCTTAGCAAACTTACAATATCTTGCCACTAATCAGCAAGATAAATATAAAAAAAAACACACACACTTCACTGGGAGTTGGAGATGTTGTTGCCATTAAAGAAAAATTTTGTAAACCATACTTTTACAGTATGGGGACAGTACAAGATATTGAAAATAATAGTTTAGGAGAAACTGTTTCTGTAAAAATTAAAAAACCTAACCAAGAAATTATAACCCGACACACATCAGATATTATATTATTAATAAAAAAATATACCAAATTTCATGAAAATCTGCCAGAAACAGTTTCCACCCCTAATGATAAGAACAATGATACTGACAGTAGAGTAAAAAGGAAAGCTGCAGTTCAATGTAGAGAGCTACATAAAAAGCTCATAAATAAAGGGCAACTTTAGTATCTCCAGCAGTGGGTATCTAATGGGTATCTATGTCCTTCTGTAATAGAGACATTGATTTACATTTGATATAACAATGTAAAGTGTATTTGTTATCATGTTTGCTTTGCATGTTTTTCAAATGGGTGTCTGTGTCCTTCTGTAATAGAGACATTGATAAGCATTTGAAATAACAATGTAAAGTAAAATTTGTTATCAAATTTACTTTGCATACTTTTCAAAATTAAATTCATTTAGAATTTAATTTTGGCCTCCTCCCAGTGTTAAAAAATATACATTGTATAATGTATATTATGTACCTTATACAATGTATATTATTTTATTTTTTTATACTATACAATATATATATATATATATATATATATATATATATATATATATATATATATATATATATATATATTATATATATATATATATATATATATATATATATATATATATATATATATATATTTTTTATATTTATAATACTATATATATATATATATATATATATATATATATATATATATATATATTATATATTATTTTTTTTTCTCTTTTTTATTCAAGTGGCCATATTGAAGTGTGAAATTTGATTTTTGAATCCTTTTTTGAATAATAAAAATAAATTAAAAAAAAAAAAATTTAACTAAAATACACCATTAGCTTGGTTTGAATGCACCCTAAAATGTATTTGGAATTTGCCATGACGTCAGAGATTCTATTGTTATGATTTTGGATTTTTGATGAATGGCAAAAAGCCAGCCCTAATCTCTTGCAACATTGAGCAATGAGAAAAAGGTGCAGACCTAAAATACATTTCTCTGGAGCTAGAACTATGTTTCTAGTTCTGCCACAACTGGCATAATAATAAAAAAAAAAAGGATTTAATAATAATCAAATACAATACTTCAAATGGCCAAAGAATAAAAAGAAAATAATAATAACAAACTAAAAAGTTTTATTATTTTTTTCATATCATTCAATAAGTGGCCTAGGCTACCATACCTAGACCTGAAAAAGTTAGCACCATAAGCTAAATCATTTGAAGAGGCCTTTCACCTCCAGATGAGGAGAGATTTATTAATTGGAGGATCTTCTTTTCTAAAAAAGGGTAAGCATTTCAAACTAAATTCATTTTAGCTGTTGGTGTAATTTAGTTTTTATTGCCCTCCATATTTATTATGGCATGAAAGAATAGAGAATCTTACCTAAATTATTATTAATAACTAATTGCCTAAAAGTTTACTATCTAAGTTCAAAAAAGGATTTAAGAGTCAAGTTTTAGATTTTAATAATAATAATAATAATAATAATAATAATAATAATAATAATAATAATAATAATAATAATAATAATAATAATAATAATAATAATAATAATAATAATAATAATAATAATAATAATAATAATAATAATAATAATAATAATAATAATAATAATAATAATAATAATAATAATAATAATAATAATAATAATAATAATAATAATAATAATAATAATAATAATAATAATAATAATAATAATAAAAAGGAGACTAAAAAAGTCCCATCATTTCAGATGGTTCATTGGTTCTAAACTGGATAGTACAATTGGTAATAGTTTCACAGAAGAGGAAAGAACATCAGCTACTCAAAAGAGGACTTCTTTCCCTATATATTTTTAGTATATCTTTTTTTATGATTAAATAAAACCCCTATAAATAGTTGTAAAGTTTTTATAGTAAAAAATTTTAAAATCAACTATCTTTGAAAGATCCCTCTTTTTATTCTTTCTTCATATAAATTTATGCATTCATATATATTTTTCTGTGAAATAACAACCAGTGTAGGATGTGGTTTCAGGGCTATAGCTGCCTGTTATAAACTTCACACTCATGTACCTAAAAAGCCAGGCCAAGCTGCGCCTAAAATAAAAAAATTTTTCCCTAACGATCTACATGAAATAGGTAAAGATATTGCAGATCGATGCGGGTTGACTTATGAAGTTCCCCTAAAGGCTGAGGATTTTACAGTAATAGAGGAAAAATTACAGTGCAGGATATTTGTTTTTACTAAAGATGAGAACGGTAAACTCGAGATAATGTTTAAACCACACGAGCAGAATAGGGACTTACCTCTCTTTGTAATAGGATATGATTCCGAGGAAACCCATTATTATTATCCTTTTCCTGGAGATTCAATCAAGATAGCTCTAGGCAGCGTAGTTCCTAAGAATATCAAGGGTCCTGTTTTTTGCCATCTATGTTATAGTTTCACAGACCATTTAATTAATCATTTACAATCAGAGTGCACTGAATACAGGTGCGGACAATGCTTAACTTATAAATGTAAAGCTTTGCCGGGGGACACATCTACGCTTTTACATTGTGATAAATGCAATCGGGATTTCTATAATGAGGATTGCCTTGAATTGCATAAAGACCTCACATGCAAATACCTTAAAGTATGTACATTATGCGACAACGAATCCGTAGCTGATAAACAGGGCAAACACCAGCACGACTGCATGCATATTCAGTGTGGGACCTGCAGTGAGAAGTATGGAATAGAGGGTGATAATCACCAATGTTTTATGAAGAAAATCAAGGTTCCAACAGATAAAGCTTTCGCCAAGCGTAAGCCCACCTTTACCTTCTATTACGACATCGAAACCTATAATCATAATAAGCGTGAAGAGGAAGGAGGACGCGTAAAAACTGACATGCTTCCCTATATTCTAGTGAGTATGCTAGTATGCAATAACTGCGGGGAGGAGGAAATAGACAATTCATCACCATGTGAGACTTGCGGTACGGCTCGGACTGAAATATTCAAACTGAATCTGGAAGCAACAGAAGAGTATGAGAAGTGTCCCGTCGATCTTTTTCTCAACTATATATTCAGATTTGCTGAAAAACACAAGAAGTCAAACATACTAGTTGCAGCTCATAATGGCGGTAAGTTCGACAATCAGTTTGTTTACAGCAAACTGCTTGCCCGACCTACCGTCCATTCCATATCCTCCAACCCGGTGAAACGTGGAACCAAAATTATAACTATGACAGCTAACCACAATATCCATTTTAAGGACACGTTAATGTTTATGCCCTGTGCGCTGAAAAAACTCCCTAAGTGCATGGGCCTTTCAGGTGAGGTTTCTAAAGGATTCTTTCCTTACCGTTTTCTTACCCTCGAGAATATAAATTACAAGGGAAAAATTCCGGCTAAGGAAACCTTTGAGACACATCGTATGTCCGACAGTGAAAAGGCTGATTTTGATCGTTGGTACCAAACATTTAACGATAAGGACTACGATATCATGAAGGAATGTATTTCTTATTGTGAACAGGATGTTAATATTCTACGTCAATCCTTCGAGAAATTCAGGGGAATCTTCCTTAAGGATCATAAAGTTGACTGCCTACTTGATTGTTCTACCATTGCTGCATTATCATTCATGGTATATAAAATGCACTATATGCCTGAAAATACACTGGCCCATATAGGACGTACTGATGATTCAAACTACTCATATGATGGTGTGAAATGGCTTACGTTCATGGAAATGTATAAGGGTCGGCGAATCGAACATGCAAGGAATGGTGGCGAGCGTAAATTTAAAATCAAAAACAGGTACCTAAAACCTGACGGTTACGTTGAAATTCCAGCTGAAGACTACGTGCCCTTTGACCTTAATGAGTTCTTATCGTCCCGTCAACTCAACGTTAATGAACAAATGATAGAACTGAATAACAGACGACCCCCTCCTCCAACTGGAACAACCATGAAGAAGATTGTCTTGCTCTTCCACGGTTGCGTATGGCATGGTCACCAAGCATGTAAGAAAGGTTTAGAAAAACTCTATGGCAAATCAAGTCTTGACAGGTACAGTACAACCATGAGGCAAGAAGCGGATTACAAGTCACAAGGGTATGAAGTAATTAGAATATGGGAATGCGAATGGACGAAAATGAAAAAAGAGTGTGAGGTCACTGTTGTAAACAACAACGATGAAACACGAACTGAGAAGCTAGGCAGATACGTGCAATCAATTGGAAATGAACTTGCAAATGCGAAACTAGAGGTAGGGGAAGCCTTGTACGGTGGTCGTACAGAGCCCTTCGTATACTACTATCCACCGACAGAAGGTGTTCAATTGAAGTACCTAGATTTCACTTCATTGTATCCTTTTGTCCAGAAAACAAAACCCTTTCCAGCAGGGACACCCACGAAACTCGTAGGTAGGGATCTTCCTACCATAGAAAAGTTCGTCCAAGAAATGAATTCCACTTATTTCGGTCTCTCGTATGTTTCCGTGTTACCTCCTAAGACCCTGTACACTCCTGTTCTGCCTGCACGACATGACAATCGGTTAATATTTTCTCTTTGTAGAACATGCAGCGCATGTGGCTATGAAGGCAAATGCAGACATACGGACAATCAACGTATGTTAAAAGGCGTATACTGCAGTCCTGAGTTGGAATTAGCTGTAAAGAAAGGCTATGAGATTAAAAAGATCCACGAAATATGGAAATTTACACCTTCAAACGACATCTTTGGGGAATACGTCAAAACATTCTTGAAATGGAAGACTGAGGCTTCGGGGTTACCGGATGGTATAACCGATAAAGTCTGTGAAGAATTCCTTCAATACCTGCGAGATTTCAAGGACATTGAGGGTGTAACACTTGATCCAGACAATATTAAAAGTAATCCTGGAATGCGTTATATAGCTAAACTACTCCTCAATTCATTATGGGGAAAACTAGCTCAACGTATTCCAAAGAATGAAGACATCGTCTGCACGAGCTATGCACAGGTCTGGGAATTAATGAAGAGAGCTGATCTTGAGGTGAGAAATATCATTGTAGCGGATGATAAACATATAGTTGAAGTCACACACACTACCTTCACTAATAAAACAGCAAAGGCCACGAATGTAGCTGTTGCATCCTTTACCACCGCCTACGCTAGGGTGGAACTATATAATCTCCTCGATTCTCTAGGTCAACGCGTACTTTACTGTGATACCGACAGTTGTGTCTTCACAGCCCGTAAAGGTCAATATATTCCTGATACTGGAAAATTCTTAGGAAACCTGACGGATGAAATAGGGCCTGGAGATATAGCTGATAGTTTTGTGTGCACTGGCCCTAAATCCTACGCCATTCGGATAAAGAAGAATGACTCAAGTTATGCTTACATCTTAAAAGCAAAAGGATTAACTTTGAACAAAGACACCGAACACATAGTTAATTTCCAAGGCATGGCGAAGATTAACTTCGATAAGATGATTAAGGATGTCGAAAAAACTAAGAATCGTGATTGGATGGTCTTAAACGACGACAATCACTTCTACAATATGATCAAGGATACAGACGTAACAGCATTAGCCGTTACGCAAATGATGAGTGAAGATGATGAATCTTCACTTCACAAAGATATCCATAATCTAGATGACTCAGACCAACCACATGTAAATACCGAAAACCATTACCGCGAAGTTAAGGTTCCTGATATGAAAATGCGGGCCGATAAACTAGGAAATGTCATTTTAATCAACGGTATTAAAAGGTTTCGCCATACATCAAATAAACGGAATCTTGTTCTAGGTAGTGCCCGCACTGTAGCACAGGGATATGATGGAACGTTAATTCCATTGTGTTAATTTCAATGTATAATTTTGATATATGTATATTTAATTTCAATGTATAATTTTGAAATATGTATATATTGCTAAAATAAAATATTTATTTGTATTACTCTTTCATTACCATTTTTATTTTTCTGGGTTGCCATTTATTTCTATTTTATTTATCTGTGTTGCCAATTATTGATTTTATTTATCTGGCTTGCCATTTATTGATTTTATTTTTGATTACATATATTTAAGGCGAAATATGACTGTAAGTCATTGTAAGGATGTGGGTGTGTGTGTGTGTGTGGTGGGGTGTGTGCGGTGCTGTGTGTGTTGGTGTGGTGTGTGGTGTGTGTGTGGGTGTAATGTAGTTGTAAGTGTATATGAGTGTAAGTTATATGTTGTGTAAGTGTCTATGGTGGAGTGTAAGTGTCTAATGGAGAGTGTAAGTGTCTATGGTTAGTGTAAGTGTAAGTGTCTATGGACGAGTTAGGTGTGTGTGTTGTGGTGTGTTGGTAGGTGTGTTATGGTGGGTTGTGTGTGTGTGTTGTGTTAAATAATAGACATGCAGTAAATGGCACTAAATAAAAATAAAATAGTAAAAATAATAATAAAAAATTGATGCAAAGCAGTAAACATATGAGTTAAAGCAGTCAAACATGAAGTTAAAGCAGTAAAACATGAGTTAAAGCAGTAAGATGCATGTAAAACAAAAAGCATACAATCCACCAATTGGTTTAGGTCACACTCTATGTGATTACTGATTTATCTGTTTTAAGGTATGTAATGTTTAATAAATATATGAGTTAAGCAGTAAAACATATGAGTTAAAGCAGTAAAGCAGAAAGTTAAAACAGTAAAACAGAAAGTTAAAGCAGTAAAGCAGAAAGTTAAAACAGTAAAGCAGAAAGTTAAAGCAGTAAAGCAGAAAGTTAAAGCAGTAAAGCAGAAAGTTAAAGCAGTAAAGCAGTAAAACAAAGCATACCTATCCTTAGGTGTTAGGTAACACCTCTATTGATTTACTGATTTACTGCTTTTAAGTATGTAAAGTTTATGTTTTAATACAATATTGTCGTACCAATTGTAGTAAAATAAATTATGATTATAATATTCAGACACTCTGGATTTTCTTCTTACATACAATTTTTAAAAATTTATAAATTAAAAAGTATTAAGTAAAAAGTATTAAGTAAAAAATAATGTTAATAAATATGTTTTAAATAATAGGGCTGTAATGAATTACAGTTTTAGGTTTGCGAAAATGTTTTTAATAAAAATGTTTAAGTATGAAATAAAAATGAATGACTCATAGTAATTTGAATAGTTTACATTGAATGTCATTTTATCGTTTGCGCGTGAAATATTGCGCCCCTGCGGGCGCAACGCGGCGGGCGGGTACAGGGCTGGAACCGCAGTGGTTCTTTGCGCGTGGTTCTTTGCGCGGAATTTGTTAAAAAACGCGACGATTGCGTGAACGATGAATTTGCGATTCATCCCGACGAAAACGACGATTGAAAATTATGACGAAGAATAACAAGACGCTTTATAAAACAAAATGGCGGACGCAATGAAAAAACAACAAGGTTGACACCATTAAAAAAAAAAAAAAGGGACCATGAAAAAAAAAGAAAAAAAAAAACAACACAAACTTAAAAATAACTAACTAACGTATCTGAAAAAAAAAAGAGGGTTCTCAAAAAATTAGGGTTCTCAAAAATGGACCGTAGAATACAAAAGGTCAAATATTCAAAAAGGGGGGTTCTCAAAAATTAGGGGGGGCAAAATAATAATAATAATAATAATAATAATAATAATAAAAAAATATAATAATAATAATATAATAATAATTAATAAATAATAATATATCAAATAACTGATATATCCCAACGAACGACCGGCAGCTAGTTTCCGAGATGGTTATGTGAGAAGTACGTAAGGTGCTCGTCGAGAAACAGACCTAATAATCTCACCGTAGACTCCAATAATAGTTAATAAGAATAATAATATTAAAAGAAAATAATAATAAGAGTAAAATAATAATATTTTTTTTGAGTTGATGTACAATGACCATCACAACACAAGAAATGCGGCTGTACCGGTGTCAGAAACTACAGATGGAAGTTCCGGAACAAGAGGATTACAATCGATAAAAGATGTTCAGCTCATGGAGAAACGTAAAAACTTTGTCACTTCGAAATTGGGGGGAATCAGATAAAATATGAGCAAGGCGATTCTGGAAAGGAATGGTATGCATGTCAGGGAAGAACGTGCATCTGAGGGCGCCGAGAGAGCATCGTAACCCACAAATACATGAAAAAGTGAAAGGCTGCCACTCGTTCAGCAAAACGGGCAAGATGGAGGACCATCTTGCGACATGAGAAAACCATGGGTGAAATTGGTATGTCCTAACCGTAATCTAGCCAGGACCACCTCCAAGAGGCGATTTCTATTGTATGAAAATAACCAGCGGCCAATGAGGGGTTTGACGGTACGTAGCTTGGCACCACGATCATCCTCCGCCCAACATTCCTGCCAGAAGGAAAGGAAACCGCGACGAATGGCTACATAAAAATCGAAAGCAGGATGGCGCCCTAGTCGTAATTCAGGAGGAAGGCACCGTTCATTTGGTAGTATGTTGGTCGCTTGCATATTTAGCTTCCCTGTCGGTTCGTTGGTTCCCCAGGAACACCCACATGGGAAGGGACCCAACAGAATGTAATATGTTTTCTCTGCTCATGCAACGATCAAAGGAATCTCTGGATGTTAGAGACCAAGGGTTTCTCGAAGATAGGTTAAGCAACGGCTGAAGGATGCTTCTGGAATCCGAGAATATGGTGTAATTAAACACCGATGTGAAGTTGCGTATCCCGTATATTGCAAAAGCCACCGCAACAAGTTCGGCAGAGAATACTGACGAGTAAGGTGGCAGAGTGTGAGATACGGCGTAGTCTGAAAAAACAGACGAAGCTCCCACTCCCTCAAACTTTTTGGAGCAGTCAGTGAAGACAACGATCGAGGGCGTGTGAAATTCCGTATGGGAGAGAAAAGAATCCCTCAACGTCGCCGGGTGTGTATCAGCTTTTGGTAATGATTATATCCCTATGTAGATTAAGGGAGGTGGGGTGGACAAACCCATGTTGCATAGGAAGTATTGAATGTATATTGCATGATAACCCGTTGAGGACTTGAGGTAGGTCGAGAAAACTGAATATGAATTTCACAATCCCAGCAAACGGCCAGTATTTAGGATTGTGGAGGACGTGTTCAATTAAGGAGGACAAGGCTGATAAAACAGGAACCTGAATACGGAGGAACAAAGAGCACGTAAACATTTCTGTCCTCAGACCTGTACCCTAACCCACGGGAGAAGGAGGGCAAGATAGGCACAATATATGCACAGAGACAACGGCTCGATAGCCACCAGGAGTCCGGAGGAAATGGGGAGACTCTCAAAAGAGAGACCAGGAACACGTTGGGTAGTACATACAGAAAAAGGAGAAGGGAGACAAACTGGGGAAGGGAGACCTAAAATATAAGAAAAATAGGAAGAAAAATAATCATAATAATAACTAGGAGAAAAATAATAAAGATAAAAAGCAAGAGCAAAAATAATAAGAAAAATAATGACAACGATAATAATAATAATAATAATAATATAATAATAATAATAATAATAATTAATAATAATAATTAATAAATAAATAATTAATAATAATAATAATAATAATAAAAATAATAATAATAATAATAATAATAATAATAATAATAATAATAATAATAATAATAATAATAATAATAATAATAATAATAATAATAATAATAATAATAATAATATAAATAATAATATAATAAATAATAATAATATAATAATAATAATATAATGTAATAATGGTTTAAAGTAGTATTAATTTAATAATTTGATTATAATTATACTAATAATAATAAATAATAATAATAATAATAATAATAATAATAATAATAATAATAATAATAATAATAATAATAATAATAATAATAATAATAATAATAATAGCAATAATATTGATAATAATAGCAACAATAACAATAATGGCAATTCCACTAATAACAATAATAATAATAATAATAATAATAATAATAATAATAATAATAATAAAAAATAATAATAATAATAATAATAATAATAATAATAATAATAATAATAATAATAAAAATAATAGTAAAAATAAATAATAAAAATAATAATAATAATAATAAATAATAATAATAATAATAATAATAATAATAATAATAATAATAATAATAATAATAATAATAATAATAATAATAATAATAATAATAATAATTAAAAAAAGTATATACTAAAAATAAATGTAATTACATAGATTATCACCGTATGGATAATATGGATACTTTTCCTATAATCGATTTTTTTTCATATTTTCCTTTCCATGCAAGAAGACGAATAAAACGTGGTGATATCATTTAATTAATTCTAAGTTGCCTCATTTACTTTATTTATTTATACTCATGTTATATATATATATATATATATATATATATATATATATATCATATACTATATATTATATATATATATATATATACAAAAAGA
>JABUQX010028014.1:10000-22500 GCA_015478945.1 Trachelipus rathkii
TGCAATCTCCGTGCTCCAGTCGGATTGGTGAGCAACGAATATTTGTTGTTTCCTTCTTCAAATTTATGGGATTTCTTCTATTAAATTAATTTAATGAGATATAGCACTTTAGTTTAAATTCAATACCGTAATACATAATTTGAACACATGCTGCATAATTGCGTAGAATAAGGTAGCTTGTTACACTATCAATTATGTTAAATACAACATACATCAATATACTTTCTTCTCATACTGGTTTCGATCATTTAATACAGGCAAATATCGAAAGACAACACCCAACACAATATACAGCCGATTTAGTGAATGGTATACCGACTACCAAACCTATGGGTTAATGGTAGCATCCCGATTCCCTTCATAGAACAATATTAAAGGATAGTGACAGATATCTTAATACTAAGTTAAGGTACAACAATTTTTCCAAATATAAATATCATCACTTAGTTTACAGTCATTGCCTACTAGCTGTGTAAAAGCTGATCAATCTATCTATATTAATACAACGAAAATAATAATAAATAAATAATAATAAAGCTAATAATAGTCATATATAAAAACAACTGTTATCCATATAGACTCGCATGCAATAATAAATAATAATAATAATAATAATAATAATAAAATAATAATAATAATAATGAATTATTTGAATTTTTTTTCTTCAGTAAATTAAAATTTCCTTCAACTATTATTTTAAGAAAAATTATTATTATTATGAATTATTTTTATTATTTATAATTGTAATATAATTATTATTTTTATTATTATTATTATTATTACTTTTATTTTTAATATTATTATTCATTATTGTCAATTAGTACTATTTATTATTATTATTATTATTAAAATTTAAGCAATTTTGCAATATTAACTTAATTAAATAACTTTACAAACTGAATCAAATGTAGAATATATATTTAACTGCCAAGCAATCAATAATAATAATAATAATAATAATAATAATAATAATAATAATAATAATATTAATAATAATAATAATAATAATTATAATAATAAACAATTAATAATAATAATAATAATAATAATAATAATAATAATAATAATAATAATAATAATAATAATAATAATAATAATAATAATAATAATAATATCTTCTTAATGACCATCAAACGAAGCAGTAATGCAAGTTAACAAATGAAATTTTGGAACAAAAACAATTAAAATGTTAAACCATTTTAATAATACTTAATTAATTAATTAATTACTGGCCCATAATTAACTAAACGATCAATAAAATAGTGGCCCATAATAATTAATCAAACTAATTAATTAATAAATTAATTTAATCAATTAAACTAATTAATCAACTTAATTATAAATATGTAAATAAAAATATATTTGGCAAACATTTTGTCAATTTAAAATAAAAAAAAATTCGTTTCAATAAGGGTATATCATTCTGGGTAGGAATAGTTATGGGTAGGCCTAGTTATGAATAGGCCTATTATTACTATGGGTAGGCCTAAGTTATTCATTTTTTAAAAAAATATACATTAGTATCATCCCTAAATGAATCAGTAGAAAAAAACAACCAACCATTTAATAATAACTTAACAAATGAATCAAAAATTATTATTCTTTATATATATATATATATATATATATATATATAATAAATAATATATAATATATAATTTATATATATAATATATATATATATATATATATATATATATATATATATATATATATATTAATATATTATATATATATATATAATATATATAATATATATATAATATATAATATATAATATAATATAATATTTATTTTTATATATATATATAGGGTTATACATAATATATAATATAAAATATCACAAATGAGAATATAATTGGCAACTTTATAGTAGGAAAAAAAATATAGAAACTAATTATTATTAATACTTATAACTTAATTGAATAGGACTTTTCGGTAATTTACAACGATGATAGGTGAGATACTAATAATCGTAATCCATCATAATAATAATAATAATAATAATAATAATAAATAATAATTCTTACTTAAAGCACCTTTCATCTTTGCATTTAAAATAATTTCTCTAAAATATTTTCCGTTTCTCTCTTCAATGGGTCCTTTGTTAATTCAACTTGATATCTTTTAGTAACTAATACTAGTAGTTCCAAAATCCAAACATTTAAGTTAATCCCAATTTCCAACATCACTATCTTTTAAAAGAATCCCAATTTCTAGCATTATATTCTTTTTATAGAAATCCGCAATTTCCTAACGTTATTCCTTTTTAAAAGAAAATATCTTTTTCCTAAATAAAGAATCCCAATTTTCTAACATTATATTACTTATATCTTTTTAATAGTGATATACTCCTATTTCATACGTTATTATCTATTTTAGGCAGACATGAGCGAGAAGGTCTTATTCCTTCTGATATTATAAACCTCCTATCAGAATAGGGTCTTGACCGCTCGGATTATGAAAACTTATGTTTTCTGTATACTTGTTGACTTCCAGTCGAGCTCCTATCTATATAGCGCGGTGAGATTGTGATACGAAGTGGTACATGGTGTAAGTAAGGTATCTACAATATGTGTTTGATCGCGTAAGTGCAGATGTAGTAATTAAGTTGGTCTTTTTTCGTTCTGATGTGTGCTTGTGGACACGTTATTGTTTAGGAGTACACTGTGCCTACTAGAAAGGTGGATAAATGACCTTTAGGTGATGGATACTAAACTAGGAGGTGTTCCTTGCCACTTGAGAGTAGGGACATGTATAATAGAATGAGTGGATATTGTGTTGTGTATCATTATAAGTCTGAATATATGTTGGTATGGTGAGGTGCTTCTTTATAGATCACCGTTGAGAAAGAGAGGAGAAATTACTAGCTTCCGCTCCGTGTAATTGTCTTTGGGAGATATTCGGGGGGCTAGAGCGTTAGGGATAGGTGAGTGATATACGCCGTTTGACGGTATATATACTCGACTGTTAGTGTTGAGTATTTAATCTAGCGCTATGTGTAGTACTCTTCTAAATTCGAGGGCGCCTATCTAATGGAGGATGGGTGAGTGTTAGCTGTGCTGTGGTATATCTATGGAGTACAGGGAAGGGGTTGTGCATTTCGTTATACATAGGGTATTGCCCAGTGTGTATAGATAGGTTGTGGGCCAATTGTGATGAAGTACAGATTGTGGTATAGGGCAGTGGCCTCTGCGTTTTCGTATGTATGGATTCTCGAGCTGTAATCTGGGAGAGCACCGGTTAGCCTTCAATTTGCATACGCAGAGGTGTGTTACTACTGTGAATCGTGGAGTTTAAAGAGGGATCACAATCGCAGCAGAAGGTACTTCTCATCGAGAGTGGCCGTGGGGCGCGAGTGGCGTATGAGAAAGAGCCACTCTTCTTTGAGATAGTTGGCAGTAGATAAGCTCGCTGTTTCGCAGGATGTCCATGCGTGAATATATCAACTCGAGATATATTGCGGTTGGAGATAGGTGTAATACGCAGCTGATCTTGTTTGGGAGATTGTTGGAGTTGTCTCATGATACGATGATGTTGTCAATTTGCATTCTCGAGCGCGCTGTCCCGTACGGGGGTTGTGAGGAGATATCGCCTCAGGCAGAGTGATGTTAGTGCTAGAGAGTGCATTTCTGTCACGAGGTCGTGAGGGAGTCTTTCATGCTTTTAATGGGAACGGGCGCATTAGTGTATTTAGGTGTGATGAGTATAAAGGAGTATGTGAGAATAAGTGAGAGTACAGAGATAGGATCTGAGGTTGATTATAACGCGATAAGTTGGGCCATTGAGCATACCGCAGATAGATTGCTGCACTGGATTAAGCGCTCTTGGGAGTTATCAGTGTATAGTACCAGATTATGAGATTGGCAAGTATAATCCATACATGCTCTTATATCTATTTAAAACTTAGCGTTGCTAGATAATGAGTGATTCAAGATATTTAAATGCAGACACGAGGTAACCTTGAGATGCTGCCTTGAGATCAGTGTTAGAAGGCGGTCTCTGATGGTTGTGCTCGGAACCAGAATTGTAAAAAATTACAAATGAACGTGTCATGGAGTTGTGTTGTTGCCCGGTCATTAGATCCCCCGTCTTGGATAGCAAATATACGGGCAAAAGTACAATATAGAGAGATGTTCTAGTAAACAGTAGATCTAGTTGTGTAGAGAAGCGAGCGGGTATTGTATGAGAAGGAATTATGGAATGTGAGTTCTATGGTTATTAGAGCGATGAGTGCACTGAGTCTTGCACATAGAGTACTGCCATGGCCTGACCTAGTGATAGATCAAGCTCAAATGGTATTAAAGTCATAAGCAATATAATTGAAAGTTAGAGTAGGCGTGCATACTGAGTGGTGTGATAGCGGGGAACGTGTGAGGATATGAACATAGGGAGGGTCTCGACCACTCTAGTGAGGATAAGTGACAATGGATGTGGCCAGATTTAAATGTACGGTGGAGAGCACTGGTTATAGTAGGCAAATCCTACCTGTATGTATCAAGAATAAAGCTAGTTCATAGGAGAGAATGAGCTGTTGGGAGGTGATCGTTGAGTAGTCTTGTTAGTACCACCACTTAGAGTAGATTATTGGTGACGTGACCGCTCCTCAACTTAAGTGAAATGAGGGGAGGAATATTAGGGACCATTTTTTTCCCCGGACCTTTCCCGTCCGGGTTCTTCCACTTTGATGTTTGTTTCGCGTATGTTGCTACACCTCAATCCCCAATCTGGAAATATATATATATATATATATATATATATATATTATATATAACTATATATATATATATATTATATATATTATTATAATATATATATATATATATATATATATTATATATATATATATTATATATATATATATATATTATATATATATTACATTATAATATAATAATAATAATATAATAATAAATATAATATAATAATAATATAATAATATAATAATAATAATATATAATAATATAATAATAATAATAATATAATTATAATAATAATAATAATATAATATAATCATGGCTTAATAATAATAATTAATCACGATTATAATTAGTCATAATATAATAATAATAATAATAATAATAATAATAATAATAATAATAATAATAATAATAATAATAATAATAATAATAATAATAATAATAATAATAATAATAATAATAATAATAATAATAATAATATCCTACAGCACAAATCCAAGTATTTACGAACGTACAATATATACCACACTTTCTCTCTTTGACTTTTCCTGTTTTCATGCAGCTTACGGCATATTCAAATAAACGTTTCAGAGACTTTGTGCGGATTAAATCCATCGAAGACGGAAAAAAGTAAGAATTAAATTTTTGTTAATTAAGGAGAAACTTATTTCTAACATTTATTAGAGATTTACTAGAGATTATTAGAGATTAGAGATTTATTAGAGATTTATTAGAGATTTATTAGAGATTTCAAAATGGCGTTTTAATGGCGTCAGGCAGAGGTTGGTTAAATAATTCAATGAGAGGGTTTGAAAGGTTCATATGGTTGAAAACATTGTACTTTTTGTTAACGTATTCAACTGACGTTTGCAGAGCTTAAAAAACGCAGCGTTTTTTCCGCTAGCATATCTGATAACTTAAAGTTAATTAAAAATATCATATTTTTTGAATTGGGGGGGGGGGGGGAAAGGAGGAATTAAGAAAATGGTGAATTTTGGTTTGCTAATTAGAATCGGATATTTTTAGAAGCAGTCAATTAAATATTATTATTATTATTATTATTATTATTATTATTATTATTATTATTATTATTATTATTATTATTATTATTATTATTATTTATTATAATAAATTTATTAATTATTATTATTATTATTAATTCTATTATATTATTATTATTATTATTATTATTATTATTATTATTATTATTATTATTATTATTATTATTATTATTATTATTATTATTATTATTATTATTATTATTATTATTATTAATTATTATTATTATTATTATTATTATTATTATTATTTAAAAGTTATTCTTTGCATTTACTTTATTAAAGAGGGACTTGTTTTTCGTGTTGTTTCCTTTGGAGTTTTGTATTAATTACCCTATATTTTAAAAGTTGGAATCTATAGTTGATATCTTTTTTAATTATGATCGGATTGGAAGATTAATGGTAATTATTTTGGTGGCTGCCGAGACAAGCGGATTTTTACCTTTTTATTTTTAACATGGTTGTAGGAATTTAAGGACAAGAAAGTTTCGATTCCCGTGTTTTTCAATTGGGTAATATTTAATGAAAAACTATAATACTGTTTTTGCATATATATTATATATTATTATACTATTATATATAATATATTAAATATATATATATATATATATAATAGATATATTTATATAATATATAAAGTATATATATATATATATATATATATATATATATATATATATATATATATATATATATATATATTAAAAAAATAATATTTTTTTTCCAAAATTAAAAAATTTTTAAAGTTAACTTAATTTTACCTAAATTTCATTTTTTATACATTTTTAACCTTTTAAGGAAATTTTATTGACTTGAAAAAATATTCTTTCTTACAGAATATTGCTTTTAAACGCAGTTGATGCTTTGATGTGTATTCATCTTTGGCGAAGGTGTTTGTTGCTTATGCTGGATACGATGGTTGTGATCCCTTTGTTAAAGGCCTATAGAAAAGGAAGAGTTATTCCTATTTTGTAGTCGATAGATTAATTTTCTGATTGGCCTTCCAGGAATATTTGTGGCTACAATTATAGGAGGAGCTTTAAGGTAAACTAATCTTGGGTCATATATATATACAGTATATATATATTTATATATATATATTATTAATATATATATATATATATAATATATTATATTTATATATATATATATTATATATTATATATATAGTATATCTATATATATATATATAATATATATATATATTATATATATATATATATATATATATATATATATGTTATATATTGCGAAAAATTTCAGTATGATATTCCTTGCATAAATATAAGATAATATGTGTCAATATACATTTCACCGAAAACGCCTCGTTTCCAAGATGCAAGGTGATGAACTTATGTGACATTTCTGTATATATTCCATTACCCGTCCCGTGACACATCTCAACCTTTAATAATAAGCACAAATATACCGTAGGAAAAGGTTACCTACCTGTTTATTTACTAGTTCCGTATCTCGCTTAATTTATACATATACTAGTCCGTGTCGCGTCAAGTTTGTGTTCAAGTGTTGCTCATATATTCAAAATGAATTACACAAATAGTGAAATGTGTGATATGCATTTTGTTTACGGTGGTACGAACGGTAATTCATTAACAGCCATGCGTCTCTATGAAGAAATGTACCCTAACCGTGTCATCCCGCATCATACTATGTTTGCACGTCTCCAATCAACGTCTTAGAAAGACACGGAAGTTTTAAAACTTACTAATGGAAACGGGAGACATCGCACAGTATCAACTCCAGATGCCGGAGAACAGGTTCTCCAAGAACTTGAGGGCAGTCCTACAACAAGTACCAGAAAGATTGCTGCAAACACTAATGTAAGTCATTCGACATTTTTCAGGGTATTGAAAAATCAACTTCTGTACCTTATCACATCCAACGAGTGCAGGGCACTTGTCGAACAGATTTTCTGCAAGAGTAGCTTTTGTGTCGATGGAGTGCAACAGAAATTTGCAGAAAATCCTCACGCATCTTAGCAGAACTATTGTTCACAACGATGGGCAAATTTCTACCAGAGACTCCATATCGAACTTCCACAACAATCACGTAGGCTGATGAGAACCCACATGTAATAGTTGAAAGCCGCCATCAACACCAGTTTTCCTTGAATGTATGGGTTCGGGAATTGTTGCGACCATTTGGATAGGTCATTCATTTTCCAAGCGGAGTCTTACTGGAGGGCGTTTACTCACCAATTTCTGAAATGACTTGCCTGCACTACTGGACAGACGTCCCATTAACATTAGATAGAATGTATTTCATGCATGAACGCGCTCCGCTCAATTTCGTTTAGTTGCTCGTAACTAATTGAACACTGTATATCCACGCCGTTAGATATTCACGCCGTTGGATAGGTCGAGGAGGTGCAGAACCTTGGCCTCCGCGGTCTCCAGACTAAGTGCATTGGATTTCTTCTTGTGGGGTCACTGAAACATTTGGTTTATACAGCCACAGTTGAAAGTCCCGAAGAATTAAGGGCTCGCATAATCGCATCATGTGACACAATTCGGCACACATACGGTATATTTTTTGAACGTGTCCACCATCAAATTCGTCGCAGAATAGAGGCCTGTATTGCTCTGGGGGTGCTCATCTTCAACATTTGTTATAACCTTAGTGGCTACACTTGTATTTCTGTTGTTATTTTCTTCTTTTTAGTAATGTATGTATTCTTATATTTAAATAAATTGAATGAATTTATTAATTACCTTTCCAAATTTAGTTTCTGTTTATTGTAACTTAATGTTTTAATAGGTTTCACCCTGTATCTTGGAAACGAGGCGTTTTCCGTGAATGTTTATTGAACACATTATTATCTTTATTATGCAAGGATATGGCATACTGGAATTTTTTCGCATTTTAATGATCATCCTGTATATATATATATATTATATATATATATATATATTTATATAGAGTATATAATATATTATAATATGATAATATATAGGTATTATATATATATATATATTATATTATATATTATATATATTATATCCGTATATGGTATATATATTACCGTATATATATATATATATATATATATTTATATATATATAGTCTATATATAATATATATATATATATATATATATATTATATATATTATATAATATATATATATATCTTATATATATATATATATATTAATATATATATAATATATATTATATTAAATTTAACATATATTATATATTTATATATTATATATATATATATATATTATGTTATATTTATATATATATATATATATATATATATATATATATATATATATATATATATTATATATATATAATATATATAAAGTATATATAATATATATATCTATATATATTTTTTTATTTAATATATATATATATATTATATATATATATTATTTATATATATAATATATATATATTATATATATATATATATATATATATTATATATCTATATTATATTATATATAGTATACTTATATTATATATATATAATAATATATATATAATATTAATATATAAATATATATATTATAATATATATTAGTTCCCTTATCATCAGTTATAAGTGCAACAACAGCTGTGATTTGGAAGGATTTTTGTTGTGAATTCAAATTTTTTTCCGAAATGAAACCCGAAAAGGCAGCTCTCCTGAATAAAGTATTCTGTAAGTAGAAGTTTTTTTACAATATGGAATTTATGTAAATAATGTTTCTCTCTATGACACCAATGTTATTGTGCAAAATAATTTTACTTTTATGATTATTGGCAGCAAGTCAAAACGTTTATTATTGTGATTACCCCTCAGTTGCTATCGATATTACTAGCATTTTAAAAGTGTCACAGTCCTTCTTTAAATTTTAATATTTTTAATATCTTGTTTTGTTCCTATTTTTCTTTGAAGTCTCAAACTATTTCTATCACTAAGCAATTTTCTAAGAGGATGTGAATTCTGAGGCACCTTTAGAATTTTCATATTCAATTCTAATTGCTTTAACTGTATGTGAGGGTTGTTTATCCTCATATGGAACAGCCTACTCATGCATGGAACGGTTCCACACAAACAACTCTCTTTGATAGGTTTGATCATAAAGACTCTGAATTATCTCTCCTTCTTTCACTACAACTATCTCTTTTTGTCTATCGAACTGTATATTCACATTCTCATTGGATATGATTATTATTACATTGGGTATGCTATTTCGAACCCTCCTTTGGTATATAGCTCCTTGTTTGAGGAGAACTCGTGATATTCGTTTGTCTACAGTCTACACAGTCCCATTTTTATTCTCTGTCAAGCTCTCTGATCTCATATCGAACTTTTATACTCATTCTTACTTTTAGTTCATATAAGGCTTGAATCGTACTGTGATAGATCAGTTGTAATTGGTGTACTGACACTTATGTACTGTTCCAAATTTGTTTGAGAGAAACTAAATATTGCACTACTTTAAACGGATGGCCATGTATAAGAGGGTAATGTTCTTTTTGATTTTTTCATACTTACTTTAATATATATCTCCACTCTAGTGGATGATTGCAGGACCCTTCTCTCGCTGCTTCGTTCAACATCAGTATATCTTATATCATAATATTATATATAATATTATAGTAGTTCAGTATATTATATATATATATATATATATTATATAACTGTGTATATAAATATATATTATATATATATATATATTTATTTATTTATATATATTTATATATATATATATATATATATATATTATATATATATATATATATATATATAATCAAAGCAATTTTTTTGCAGGGTTTAGGTAATGTAATAAACCCATAATAGAAGGCCTTACGTTTATGAATTTCAATACAACTGTATATATTTATTTTAACGTATATTTCCATAGAGATCTCATAAGATATTATTTAATAACGTAAGCTATAGATATATATATATATTCTGGAACCTTCTTCAGACGGTTGTTTATTTGAAGATAAAGATAAATAAAATTTTGCAAGAATGTAAAACAGTTGAAATATGAAAGTAGTTTTAAAATTTAAGTAAAATGCCCATTTATAATTTTTGTGAAAATGGTGTGGTGGTAAGATGTTGTTAAAGCTTGTGGGTTGAACGTATATTCTCTTTTTTGTAAGTTAAAATTAAGAATGTTTTGTATGCATGTGATTCTTGAGTTTACGTTTGTGGGGTCTAGTACACTTAAGATGGGGCACTTCTTTTATATTAGTGTTTGTGATTGAAGATAAGAATATACCACCACAAACTTTCAAACTATTAAAAGCAACAATTTACTACCATTTTAAACTACTTTTATATTTCAACTTTTTTACAATAATACAAGTGGTTATCATATATAATTCTTTAGTCTTCAAAACAACGTGTGAAGAAGAGATAGATATAGAGAGAATAGATATATATATATCTATATATGAAGATGATGTAAACTTATTATAAAATATAATAAGTTTCAATTGATAATTCATAACAGCTATTATTATATTATATTAATTATTATTATTATTATTATTATTATTAATTATTATTATTATTATTATTATTATTTTTTATTATATTTTATTATTATTTATTATTATTATTATGATTATTATTATTATTATTATTAATTATTATAATCATTATATATATATATATATATATATATATATATATAATAATATATAATATATATTATATTATATATATATAATATATATATATATATATATTATATATATATATATTATTATATATATATATATTAACATATATATACTATATATATATTTATTAGCATTATTCATCGGAGGAATAATCATTGCCACTGGCCTTATTGCTAGGTATTCAAAGAGTTTGATCGAAGGATCACTTATCATTTCTGGAGTGTTCGCAGGACCGATGTACGCAACCTTCCTATTTGAATAGCTTTTCCCAAAGGTTATAGTTAATTTTTCTTAACAAGTGTAAGTAAAAAGAATAACTTTATTATTTTATATTATTTAGACTTAATAATGCCGCTACATTGTTTTCTCTGAAAGAATTAATTTATTTAATAATATTTTTATATCCACCATACTATGCATTTCAATATTATATTATCTAACTATTTATTTACCTTTCTATTTTTTTATTATGTGGCCTCTGGTAAGATTAGACTAGGGGGCTCACATGCAATCAACAAAAGATGAAGAAAGTTTGTTACAAAATCAAGTATTATTAAGGACGATTTCCACAGATGAACTGCGTTTTGAAGTTTTTAAGTCAAAGGAAGTTGAGAAAGAAGGTGTAAGAGTTTTCCAGATCTTACCAGAAAAGTATATGTAACACTGCACATAGAGGTTGAGTCTGAGATTAGAGAACTGGGCATGAAAATGGTTGTACTGTGCGTGAAGATGTGCCGCCAGACTCTCATCAAATGAAGTATCCAATGCAAAAGCGCTCGCATATGGAAATGGATCAAACAATTTGATTAGCAGGATTCGTCAGTGAAAGTGTCAGAATTGATAAGCTTAAAACTAGTGACACCAACACTTCACGAAGGGCTTTGTAACGGAAGCACTACCAGAGAGAATTGCTTCGGTTTGGCACTCTGATTCTTTTTGGACTTTTCACATTGAAACAGTAATTGTAATTAGAGGATATGGAATGTACAACAACCAAAAATCTAACAAGATATCAGCAAAGGAGTAGAGAACAGGATACAGAGGCATTCTAAAATTGTCCATATTTATTTCCTAGAACAAAGATGT
>JABUQX010028014.1:25000-30000 GCA_015478945.1 Trachelipus rathkii
CAAACCTCGGCACTGCTAGTCGCATAGTACTCAGCATGCATCGCACTGCTACAGACTTAGTCTTATGGTATTGTTAGGAGTGTTGCTTATGTATGTGTATGATAAGGCGGGTACTAAGGTGTACTACGTCGGTTTCCATTGGTAATTTGGTGTCATATACACTCACAAGTATTAGGTTTTCTTGGTTAATGAGGATATGCTTACCATTGTATTCCTCATACTCTCAGTTTATTGATTTAACAGATTGTAATCATATGGCTTGATAGCTAAGCCTGCAATATCTGAAATCAAATTTGGAAACTATAAAGCTTCGGGAGAGAATGTGAATGACTGGGTTTAGCTTTATTTTTTTTTATATGAATTAAGCGTGTGTACTTTTATATTAAGGTTTTATATCCTAAGTATTGTTGATTATAGTATTGGTATAGTCTACTTAGTACTCGTTATATGGCGTGTGGTTGATATTTATATTAGTATAATATTTCATAATTATATATATATATTTATATAAATATATTTATATATATATTATTATATACATAGCTTATATATATTTTAAATATTATATATATATCTATTATATAACTATAATAATAATATAATATATATTCTATCTATTCTATATTAATTATATATATTACTTTTATATATATATAAATTAGGATTAATATATATATATTAATATAATTAATATATATAATTAATATCTATATATATAGTAATAATTAATATTCTATATATACATTATAATAGTAATATGCTATTTGAGGTGTAATTGATAATAATAAATCGTACGTATTCAATAATTTGTATTATAGTAGGACTAGAGTGAGATTTGATAGTATTTCAACAATATTTTATATGGATAACTTTACATTATTTGCGATATAATTATATTAAGCTGAAATGAGTGATAGGGTTTTATATAAGAAGTTCCAATATAAGTAATAATAGTGTCATAATACTATAATTTATACAATTAGTTACTACTAAAAAGTCGTATAAATTTTAATATGATTATATATATATATGTATAATTTATTTTTTATAAATATTATAATTTATTTATATAATTATTATAATTGTAATTATATTTTTTAATATTATTTATTTTATATTTTAATTATATATAATATTTTATTTATATTATTTATATATATATAATATATTATTATTATAATATATTATTAATATTAATATAATATTACTATATTATATATACTATTATATATATTATATATTATTCTATATAATAATATTATTCTATATATATTATATATTAATATAATTATATATATATATATATAATCTCTACTATATAACTTAACTATAGTACTATATAGACTAGTGTAGTATTATTATATATATATATAGCCTATTATATACGTATATACTATATATATATAAATATATATATAGCTATTATATATATATTTACTATATATTATATACTACAGATAGAAGAAGTCGCACACACACTGATATTGCAGGAAGATCTTCCAGAATGGAAGAGAATCCCCAATGCTTCTTCGCTATTCATTCCCCCCCCCCTCACACTGGTATCTTCGATGCGTGGTCACTGCAGCGACAGTCCGTCTCCGCCCCTTCCGGAGGAATTCGAGATCGCTTGGGACATTCTATTTCAACTATTTTCATTATCTTTTCCTATACCTTTTTCCCAATTCCTGGGGCATATTCCCGGTGCATGCCTCAGTTCTTCTGCTAAAAGCCGGAGACATAGAAAGAAACTCGGAACCTGGAATCTGTTTATTCACCCTCTGCAAGAAAATCGGAAGAAGAAATTCTTTCAGATGCAGTGGATCCACAAACATTTCTCACCTCTCACAACACTTTCTCCTACAAACCACTACTGGGTATGTCAAATATGCACCCAACGCTCACTAACCCATTTTTCAAAAATAAAGAGGCAGAATCATAACATAAACATTTTACAAATAAACAAAAACTAATTACATAATAATAACAAAGAAATCGAAATCTTTCTAAAACATCATAGCATCCACATAGCACTAATTTAAGAAGCAACACTTCCCAAAAAATAACCAGATAGCTAGCTTATACGAGAACCCACCAGCAAATTTTATGAATACGACTTCATTTACACTTCACAAAACCCAAAAAATCATATTTATTAACTCTCATACATAACTAACTATCATACGTAAATTCCAGCTGTTAAGTACGATGATCACTGATCAGTCGTTGAGGTCACGATTCCGGGATTATGTATCTCAGTATATGAAACGATCAATAACAGAAAAATTCATTCTTTCAATATAATGATCAACAAAACGACACATAAAATAATAAACCTTTACATTCCACACCACATTTCATTTCACTGCCCCAAAACCTACACCTCAAATCTCACCTCCATCTCAAACTTCTCAAACCTCATAATAGGAGGTGATTGCAACGCACATCACCTAACATGGTACTAAAACTATAGTGCAGACCAAAGAGGAATTCATTTAAGAGCATATTTAGATCATCTAAACATCTTAAAAAACAAAAACTTTCACACTTGAATTCCTCCACAAACAAACCAATCAAATGCTTCCCAAGACCTAACACTATGCTCCCAAAATCTCCACACAAAACTACAATCCATACAAACCATACAAACCACTTCACCATAATCATACAATACCAAATTATCAGCAAACAGCCACACTTCTAGGAAAACCTTCACAAATTACAAAAAAGCAGATCGGAAAATTTTTTCGGAACACATAGATAATAATAATACTCAATCTATGACGATTTCAAATACCACAATACTAAACACAGCCATCCAAAACTTCACTTTAACAATTCAAAAAGCCGCAAACCTATATACATTTCGGGGATACCTCATAAAACATAATACCACCCTTACGCCTGAAATCGCAAACTTTATCAAACAACGAAGCCTACTCAAAAAATCAGCGCAGAAAGCACAACAAATTAAAACACAAATCAATAATTTAAACACACAAATTACAAACCTAATCAAAACACACACTTCAAATAAATTTCAAACCCATCTAACAAAAACCTATAAAACACAAACAACAACAGAATGTGGAACTTAATAAAAACCTTAAACAACGCAAAAAACAATCCAACTCCCACACTTTCAGCATTGGCTAAATTAGTGCAAGCTTTCAGAAGGAGAGTAAGGTTGAATTTGATAGCCAGAGAATAAACAATCTGCTAAGGTAGGGCGCAAGCTAAGAAGCACAGGTTTGAGAACTACAGAAGGAGCTTCTTCAAGATCATTCACCTTCTTAATTTTAAGCTCACATAGAACATTGAAATGATATCTTAATGAGTTGGAGGCAAAAGTTTGAGCAAAACATTTTTACCGTCAGAAATATATAAGATGAGGGGGAGATGCAGAAACAAGGTTAGAGTAGATAATTTAAAACTGCAAAACGGCAGAAAGAGTGTGAGGTAGCTGATTCAGAAAGATTTCTGCATTTTCTTCGAAGAAATTTTTTTTATGGTTGTGAAAAGTTATTTTGTATGATTAAGGGATAAAATGTAAGAAGCATTAGTTTCTGGATTTGAGAACAATAAAATTTTTTGATGGCAGTGTCCCCTTGGTGAATTTTAAGAGAACAAGCAGATTTAAACCAAAGTTTATATATATATATATATATATATATATATATATATATTATATATATATATATATATATATAATATATATAATATATATATATATATATATATATTATATATAGTATATCACGGAAAATAATCCTTAATAAAGTGCATTTTTGAAGAAAAGTTCAAAAAATATATTTTAAAGAATTGAATTGTGTTATTAATGCTTTATATAAATGTTATGGCTCAAAATGGAACTGAATATTAATATAGGTAATCTAAATATTAAATAACAAAAAGTTTTTAAATAATAATTTTAATGAAATAAAAGGGAAATAAACCAAAGAGAAAAATGTTTTTACTTTTTAAATACATACCGTGTATATATATAATATATATATTTATACATATGTATACATATTATATATATATATATATATATATATATATAATATATATATATATATATTATATATATATATATATATATATATATATATATATATTATATATATATATATATATATATATATATATAATATATATATATATATATATATATATTATATATATATATATATATATATATATTATATATATATATATATTTATACATAGTATACATATATATATATATATATATATTATATATATATATATATTATATATATATATATATATTATATATATATATATATATATATATATATATATATATATATAATATATATATATATATATATATATATATATATATATATATACCGTATATATAATATATATATATAATATATATATATATATATATATATATATATATATAATATATATATATATATATATATATATATATACAGGTATCTTAACATATATCTATGATATTTCATTACTCTATATCCGGTGATTGGAACTTGCCTGAGCTTCTAATTGTTTTATATTTCCGTTGATAACAGGTATGAAACTATAAGGATAGTAATAATTTAACCTTTGTATTAATAAATATATATATATAATATATATATATATATATATATATATAATATATATATATATATATATATATATTTTACATCATTCTCTAGAGTATATTATATATATATATATATATATATATATATATATTACAGATCGCCACCACTCACGGGCTGGGCCCTTCTCAATATATATATATATATATATATATATATATATATATATATATATATTATATATAATATATATATATATATATATATATATTATTATATATATATATATTATAAATAATATTATATATATAATATATATATAATATATATCTTTATATTTATATAAATAAAAATATATACATACTTATATATATATATATAAATTATATAAATATATATATATAATATATATATATATAT
>JABUQX010028014.1:35000-45000 GCA_015478945.1 Trachelipus rathkii
CTTCCAAGTATCCTTTCGTATATTTTTGCCAGATGGTCCAATAACGAAATACCTCTGTAATTATTACATTCACCCACATCACCCTTTCCTTTATATATTGGTATAATATGGTTTTTCCTCATCTCCTCTGGAACCTACTTTCCTCTCCAGCACTTGTTGAATATAACCTTCAACACTGCTTCCTTTCACAACTCTCTCCTCTTTTATTAAATTCTAATGGGCAATCCATCTCTCCCGGGCTCATTCATTTGTTCATTTTCCCTTAAGGCCTCCCTCCAGCTCTTCCTGGTAATTAATCCCTGCTTCCTACCCCTGGTCTCTACTTCTTCTACTCCTCCTCCCATTTCCTGACCCTCCCTCAACCAAAGTTTTCCAAAATATTATGTCCATCTCTTATTTATATCTTCCAACTGGTCTTATTAACACATCTCCCTGTTCATCCTTTATGCTCACTACTTTTTTCTTCGATCCCCGATAAGTCTTTGCTAATCGGAAGATTTTCTTCCTTCCTCCCCTCACGTCCTACCTCAGCTCCTCCGCTACAATTTTTGCTGCCTCCCTCTTTGCTCTTCTTTTCACACTCTCCGCCGTGTTTCTGGCCACCACATACAGAGCTCTTGACTGAGCCGTTCTGTCTCTTAGCCACTCTCTCATTTTTACTGTCTTCTCCTTCACCACTCCTCTAACCTCTTCATTCCACCATCGCGTATGTCTTTTTCGCGTTCCTCCTATCCATCTTCTTCCTAGGGTTTCTTCTGCTGCTTTCATCACTACATTCCGAATGTCATCCACTATCTCCGCATTCATCATCTGTTCCATATTTACATTCAATCTTTCTTCATATTCTTGCCTCTTTCCCTGCTCTTTCAGTACCTCCATTTTAATCACGCTCCTTTTCTCCCCCGCCTGCAATCTCTCCGCCTTCATTCTTAAATTCTCTCACTTTCTCTGTGATCAGAGTCCATAGACACTCCCGGCAATACCTTTACATTTTGCACTATTCTCCTATCTGATGAAATGACATAATCTATGACCGATTTCTGGTCAAATTTGTCTGTTGTGCTATTCCATCTGTACCTTGTAAACCTGTGTGAATCTCTTTGCTGGAAAAAAACTATTCATGATTTTCATATCCTTTCTCATGCAGCAATCTATCAAGACCTCTCCCTCCACGTTCCTGACCTCCTCTCCATACGGCCCCAATATCCTCTCCACTTCACTTCGTCTCCTCCCCACTCTTGCATTAAAGTCTCCCATCAGCACAAATATCTCATTTTCTCTTCTTCCCACCTCCACCCTCTCTTCCATCATTTCCATAAACTCTCTTTTTTCCTCCATTGTGTGCCCTTGCTGTGGTGCATACACCTGAAACAAGTATAATTTTTTCCTTTTCATCTTGAAAGTGCATGACATAAGCCTCTCATGTATACACTCCACACCCTGCAAAAATGGTGACATCTTCGGTCCCACTATCATACCAACTCCGTGCTTCCTGACTCCCTCCTTCACACCTTTATACATCAACACAAATCCCCCCCAGATCTCTGCCCTTCTCCTCTCCCCTCACCCTCATTTCCGCCAGTCCCATTACGTCTATCCTCCTCTCCTCCATCATATCCAAGATCTCCTCCTCCTTTCCACTGCATGTAGCCACATTTAGTGTAGCACATCTAAATTTGTTCGAAGAATTGTCCTTATTCGTTTTCCAAAATCGTTTAAAGGGTCTGTTTCCAAAAGATCTTTGTGTATCCGAGGCTGGAGTCCAAGAGAATTGCAAGCAGGTTCTTTCAGGCAGCGGCTTGCTGGCCTGTCCTCCCTAGCCATTGCTCCGTTGGCGTTATCCAGGGTGAACGACGAGGACGTGGAGTTGGCTTTTCACCGCCTTATATATATATAATATATATATATAATTATTATATATATAATAGTATATATATATTATATAAATATATATATATATATATATATATATATATATATAAATATATATAAAAATAAAAAAATATATATATATATTATATTATAAATATATATATTATAAATTATATTATAATTATATATATATATATATATATTTATATATATATAATATACTATATATATATATATATATAATATATAAATATATATATGTATATTCATTATCCAAAAATAAATGAATAAATAAAAAATTACATATATATATATATATATATATATTATATATATATATATATATATATATATATAATATATATATATATTTATATATAATATATATATATATTATATATATAATATATATATATATATATATATATATATATTTAGTTAATGCAAGACCCACCACAGCTCACAAAGAAGCGGCCACACTGGGTTGAATAATCAACGCCATGGGTGGGTCCTGGCTTATACATATTTTAAATGTCAAAAAAAATTTGATGGTAAAATGAATATTCAGTTAAGTATAGTAAACTAAATAAAACGATGTCCTTACATTACAAATAGTCCTAATATTACATAACAAAATCATATATTCAGTTATATTCAGTTCTTTGAAGATACGTGAAAATAGAGTTACTGTTAAGTCGGTAAATTTGATACGATATGGGATAACCTTTTACAAGCTGATATGGTCCATAAAGTAGGAAAATGGCGAAGGCGAATAGGGTCCAGTTGGGGACAATCAATGAAGATATGATGAACAGATTGCAGGGTATGGCGACGGCAAAATTTGCAGATAAGGGGAGAATCCTGTGATATGTAGTGGCTGTGAATGATATTGTTGTGGCCAATACGGAGGAGTGCAAGTATCACCTCGTGTAAGCGCTTTCATCGGTGAGAGTAAGACCACTCACCAATGTTCGGTTTTATATTTCTAAGTTTCACACCCCCCTGATCCCTCATCCAACAGTATTTCCAATAAGACCGGAAGCCTTGTCGGAGAACAGGATAATAATCAGTTGATGGGAGGCGACCTTGTCAAATGGCATCCGGTAGATACCTGGAACAGCTCCGAAAAGAATAGGCGTTCATTTTGGCCTTGCCAGAATCTGATGTAACATGAGTTGTGTAAATATTAGCTAGTTATTTTAAAATAGTATGATGTTCTTCCAGTTCAGTCCCATTTTTTCTTTTTGTTTGCTCTTTTCTGCCGTAAAATCCAATGCATTCAATTTGTGAGTTTTCAAATTTCATTCTGATGGCATTCTTTTTGCCAACACGTTTCCTCTCTTTTTCAACTTTTTATCTATCTAACATATTATTTTAATTCAATATCCCAATGCCCTTTAATGCTGCATTGACAGTAGCAGCAGTGGCCCTAAAGCTTACAGGAAACCTGTCAGCTGTTATCGCTAAATGTTTGTACACAAATATATTCAGAGAATTTTCCCAAAGTTCAAATTCTTGAAAAAATTCTTCATCATTTCCGATTTCCTTTATTTCCAATGTCTCTTCTTCCATAGCATCAAAGTTTAATCCTGTGCTAGTTGAAAGGACCCAAATTTCTACGGCTTGGGTACTTCTGCTGCTGCTTCTACAGCCCCTACCCCTTCCTAGAGTGGCTTACAATAAATTCAGCATTTAGCTTTTCTTATTTTACTTGCGTTCTTCTCACACCTGTTACTGCTTTATCAATTGTCCCAAGTTGATTTTTCTTTTCTATTGAGATACAAAGGATTCCCATTCAATAATAGGTATTCCAATTATGCATCTACAATCATTCCTTTCAATTTTTTTATCATAACAGTTGCATGTGCAACATGTCAAAACATCTATCATATGATTTTTGCTTTCACTTTAAAAACATCTTTGAGTCTGTTTTTTTTGGGAGGGGGGGGGCGGAGGATCTTATTTAGTTTTGAATCTGATTCTATAAATCTTTGAACTTTTAAATATATTCCATCAAGTGTTATTACCGGAAGGATAAACTTTCTCCACATAAATTCCACGTCCCTTGCAACAATTCTATGAAACTTTACGGTTACCGAACCTTTCGAAGTTACTTGCTCTCTATTCTTAATAAATATATAATGCTTAACAATATCAGCTTCTGAAGGAACCACTGAAGGCACAAATTCACTTGGATGTCATAACCAACACCAGAGGATATTTTGGATGGAGAACCTGAAAGGCCAGTAAGGCACTTGGAGTGTCAGAGTAAATCACTCATAAGGCATCTACAGTGATAAAAATAATCTTAGATAGTGCCATTAAAATGGCAACCAGCTTCACCGTGAATGTCGAGGCAGAATAAGAGAGTGAGTGAGAAAGAGTGCGGTTAGGGAAAACCTCTGAAGAACCAACTCCGGTGACCATTTAAGAACCGTCTGTGTAGAATGGGATGGAATCGCAATGGCCCTCCGAGTGTGACAAAAAGGAAGCCCGAAGCTCTGATGGGTGATGATTAGATTTGGACAGCGACGATAGAGCTTAGCATATCAAGGGTGCCGGATATAACCAGGTAGAATGGCTTTTCTCGTGGGAATAAGACAGTACCCTCAGAGGAGGGATATACAAATGTGGCAGATAGTTGTTCACAATTTCCGAAAAAGGCCATGCGAATTGCCCCGGTCAGTGGTTTTATTGATGGCCAGCTGGAGTCGACGATCAAGGTTTGACACACGGGCTCCAGAAGCATAAAGGGTTAAGTCATCGACAGATAAAGAGCATTTGACCGTGTCCGGAATGGAGTCGACGACATCATTGAAAGCGATGGGGAAAAGAAAGACGCTGAGGACACTTCCCTGGGGCACCCCCTCATCCAACATGAAAGCTCGAGATAATACCAAATAGCAGCTAACTCTGATGGAACAATTAGGCAACAGTCGACGAATAACCTACGCCTTCTCCAGATTAAAGAATACCTCCAGCACTAGGTTATTAGCAGAGAAAGCCTTACGGATATCATGGTCATGACCAAACAATGGGTCTTCTCTTGAACGATGGTGCCGAAAGCCAAACTGGATGTCAGAAAAAGCATGCAAGCCCTCCAACAAAGGAATAAGGTGACCAGCCATCATTTTCTCTAGCAGCTTGCAAGCGTGGCAAGTTAGGGAAATAGGCCGTTAGGTATCCGTCACTTGTGGATCCCTACCAGGTTTAGGAATAGAGAACACATAAGTTGTCAATCACATGTAGGGAAAAACATTACCCAGCCAAAGTCTGTTAAATAAATCCAAGAGGAAGGCTGATGCCGTCGGATGAAGGTGACGAAGCATCACGAGCGAGATGCTATCTGGACCAAGGGCGCCATCCCCACACTTCGACAGGGTAATCGGTTATTCAAACAGGGTAAAATGATGGCTATAAGGGAAGTCCTCACCCAATTTGGAGGAGATATCCGGAGGTGAAGTAGAGTTACAAATTTTTTTGAAAAGTATCAGTATTGTGAGATACACTAGAGTAGTTTGAAACACTGTAACCAAGCAGTAGGCAACTGATGCTTATTCCAAAAGAGTATCAAAAATCTTAGGGTCAAATCGAAGTGCAGTGAAAGATCTGTTAGAGCGTTAGGAGATCTGCACAACCTTCCATACTGAGGATATAAGGGTGTGTGAGAGTTAACCCTTGAAGCGTAAGAACTAAAATAAAGCATGCGAGTGGTGCGATTAATACAGAAAGATTTGACAGCTGTAGCCTTGTAAATAATCTTATTTATTATTCATTGTTGGAGAAAGTTTGAAATTGGAGAAAAGCTTTCGCTTTTCCCGATTAGCCTGCGAGCACTCTTGTGACTCTGAAGACTGAGGGATATGGGCCTCTGCTGCCTTAAGAACAATGGACGAAAAGAAACTGATGGCATCCTTTGTAGCAGGAAATATCTCAGCACTTGGGAACACAGAGACCCCCGTTGCAGTGTGCAAAGCGAGCCAATCAGCACGAGCGTATCTCCACCCACCTTGAGCTCGGAGGCAAGGTTGGTGAATGTGCAAGTTCCTCCAAAATAATTGGATATTGCTAAGAAATTCCGATGAAATACTCTCCGGCGAAGTGTCCGACTCAGGCAACTCAGAGGGGCGTAAAATATACCATCACAGGGGAGGGAGGTTCTGAAAGCTTCAACAAAGAGGGGCTATCTTATTTAGAGCAGAGCTTGGAAGGTAGAACAGTCCGCTCGGGGAGCGGAGTACAGGAAATGAGCAATTATTATTATTATTATTTATAATAATAATTATAGTAACCATCTTCTCTGAGCTACACAACAGTAACATACTGTATATATTAACTATTATTATTATTATTATTATTATTATATTATTATTATTATTATTATTATTATTATTATTATTATTATTATTATTATTATTATTATTATTATTATTATTATTATTATTATTATTATTATTATTATTATTATTATTATTATTATTATTATTTATTATTATTTTATTATTATTTAATTATTATCAGAATTTTATTATTATTTTATTTCATTATTATTATTATTATTATATTATTAATTATTATTATTATATTATTATTATTATTATTATTATTATTATAACCTTGAAAATTTCTAAATTTCTGGTCGTCTACATCTATATTCTTTCGCAAATATATATCTATATATATATATATATATATATTATATATATATATATATATATATATATATAAATATATATAATATTATATATATATATAATATATATATTAATATATATATAATATAATAATATATATATTATATATATATATATATATTTCCCATATCGTCTTCAAACTGCAGATTAATCATGTTACCAATTTTTGTTACATAAATATCATCTCTGAAACTTTGGATAAGATCTAATGGCATAAATACTAAAAACTTTTTCCTGTGTTTGAAAATGTAATGATCTTCTTGGTTCCTTTTCGAAACGCTCTCTCAGAACTTTCACCATAATATATATATATATATATATATAGTCACGTATATATATATATATATATATATATATATATATATATATATATATATATATATATATATATATATATATATATATATATATATATATTATATTTATATATGTATTTATACATATTTTTTATTTATATATATATATATTATATATATTATATATATATATTATATATATTATATATATATATATATATATATATATATATATATATATATATATATATCATATCATCCTTTGGTCCCACGTGACCAAACCATTTCAACATACTTGGTTGGTTAAGCGGATGTATAGTGGAGAGTGTGTTGGGAACCGACCGGCTGGGAGACCGAAGAGAAAGTGGATTGAGTCGGTGAACGAATGTCTGAAGGAGAGAAATGTGAGTTTGGCAGAGGCGAGAATAAAGGTGCATGATAGGAGAGAATTGCGGGGTTTTTGTATGGGGGTGTGGTTGTGGCCCACCTGGGCCCAGGGTGAATTTTTATATTAACGATTCAACCATAGTGAGGGTCCGTCGCGGTCCCATGAAGCTTTAGGGTGGATTTTCTGTCTGTGACGAGCTTTCACTAATTAATGGTACAGAGGGGGCGGTAAGGCTGGGCTTTCTGTCGACTTTCATATTCTCCTATTGCTTTTCTTTTCCGATGCTTGTAGCGCACCTTACTCCCAATCTTGGGAAAAAAAAGGTAGATAAAGAAGAAGAAAGAAGATATATATTAATATTATATATATTATATATAACTAGATATATATATATAATTAAGATTTTGATTGTGAAAATGGAGACTATAAATATTTGAGATATATAGACTATTTCTAATATGGTTTGAGATAACTATACATCTATCTAGTATTTATATTTCTATATCAGTACCTATATTGTATTATTCTTATTGATATATAATATATATTATATATATATATATATATATTAGTATATTATTATATATATATTATATATATAACTTGCTTTATTCTTCTTTCTCCTCCTTTATTATATTCCGACGGTAAAATTGCAATTTTACTTTCCGCTAAATCTGACCACATACAATCATGAGCGCTTAATGACTAAAAATACTTACCTCAATCAATAAATATTTTTTCTCCTGGAAATAATTCACAATAAATGGCAGAAGTCTTTAATTTATGTTTTCCATTTTCGATTAATGTAAATAATAATAATAATAATAATAACACAGGCCTGCGACCAAAATGTTCCTGGGGGTTTTATAGGTGGTTGTTAATGAAATTTGTCTCCTAAATCCAAATCAAGCATTCATATTGCTCAATCAGGTCTAGTTTTTAAGATACAGACCGAGCTCCCTAGATGGCATTAGAGAGCTCAGTCTCTAGCTGACCGCGGGCGCGAGTGGTTGTGTGTTGCTTGCTCACTCTCCAACTAAGTGTTCTTACTTTAATCCATGACTGTTCTCATCTAGGAACAGTGTTTAAAGTGTATTTCTAAAGCTTTATTTATCTTTGTGAATTTTTTTGCAGGCAGATACATTAGAAATGAATAGAAAGTGTAAAAACAGTCCTGATAGATTTTGTTATGTGTGTGGCAAAGTAACTTTTAGTGACCAGCAATGCACTATAACGCCGTTAGTAAAGTTCCTTTACAATGCATATTTTGGAATAAAGCTAGGAGATCAAGACAAAACCTTTGCTCCACATATGTGCTGCAAAGCCTGTATCATAGCCTTAAGGCGCTGGAGTGAGGGCAAAACGAACTGTTTGTCATTTGGTGTACCTATGGTGTGGAGAGAAGGCAAGGACCATATTACAGACTGCTATTTTTGCATGACCAATCTCAAAGGTGAGATAATTACTTTACGAATATAGTCCTTGACAAATCTGGAAAGGTTTATAAAAATCTTTTGGTAGCCTATTGAAATTGTAATTGTGTATAAATATAGTGTATTATTCTGGTAGAGAAATTGTGGATTTTAATATATATATATATATATATTATATATATATATATATATAATATATATATATATATATATATATATATATATATATATATATATATATAATATAATATATATATATAATATAATTATATATATATTTCTTTTATTATATAATATAAAAATTGATTGTATTTAAAATTGGTAAATTTTCCTGGTATGAAAATTGTGTATAAAAGTGTGGAAACGAGGGTCGAGTGAATTAATATTATGTAAATTAAGTAGGCGAAACCTTTTTTCAGGTATCAATAAGAAGAACAAGCACACTGTAGTCTACCCTGATGTTCCTTCTGCCATTAAACCACAACCACATGGTCCAGGAGTTCCAGTTCCTTCTCCACCTGAAAATACTGAGCTACAAGACAATATAGAAGATATAGAAGTGGATGACACTGACACTTCAGTGACATATCAGCCTACGTCTACAAACACTTCGCCAAGACCACTCACTCAAAGTAAATTAAATGACTTGACTAGAGATCTTGGTCTTTCTAAAGAGAACGCACAACTTCTTGCATCCCGTCTTAGTGAGAACAACCTCCTCTCTCAAGAAACTACATACTTTTGGTTCAGAAATAGAGACGAAGAGTTTCGAAAGTTCTTTGCAGTTGCTTCTTGCAGCTATTTGGTGTATTGCAATGATGTAAAAGGTTTAATTGAGGCACTTGGCGTTCCTTACCAACCAAGTGAATGGAGGCTCTTCATTGATTCTTCTAGCAGAAGCTTGAAGGCAGTACTCTTAAATATTGGCAATAAAATGGCATCCGTACCTATTGCCCATTCAGTTCAGTTAACAGAAAGCTACAAAAATATGGAAGTATTGATTAATACAATCAAGTACTCTAACCACAACTGGTTAATATGTGGTGATCTCAAGGTAAGATATATTTCCCAGTTTCTTCTTGTCATTATAAATCTTCATTTTTAAAAAAATTACCTATGAAAAAAATATAAGTTCTTAGAAACCATGTACATCAATATGCAAGCATAAAGACAGTTTTCAATTTTAATTTACTACATTTAATGTATTTAAGAATTAATCCTTTCTTTCAGGTTGTGTGCCTTCTTCTTGGGATGCAAGGAGGCTACACAAAATATCCTTGCTTCATGTGTCTATGGGATAGCCGTGCTGATAGTCTT
>JABUQX010028014.1:60000-65000 GCA_015478945.1 Trachelipus rathkii
CTCCCAAAAATCCCCCCTAGTGCATCACAAGACGGCGACGAACCCTCATTGTAGTATCTCGTCAATGTAGGGTTTATTTCGTGGGCCAGGCACATCCAAAGCAATTCCCAAAACCCCTCCTTCACTCCTGATGTGCAGCTTTCTTCTTTCTTCTTGCCTCTATCAAACTCACATTCTTTCCTTTAAGACATTCCTTTAATGACTCAGTCTACTTTTCATTTGGTCTCCAAGCCGCACTATTCCCAGCACACCTATCACTATACATATGCTAAACCAACCGACTATCATTCATCCTTTCTATATAATCAAACCATCGTAATACACTCTCGTTTATTTTCTCATTTACGCCTTTCTTCACACCACACAACTACCTAACACGTTCATTCCTAAATTAATAAATTTTTCTCACAATTAACACGCCCCTAAGATTGCAAATCTGAATGGATTTTGCTTAGATCTACACCTCTTAGTCCACACCATGGTTTCTCTGCTATACATTAGCACCGTTAACAACATACTCTCATGCAAAACCCTCGCTCACTCAAGACTTAGTAACTTTGATCACCAAATTTAATTGACCTCAATCCTACGATTCATAACTTTCCCATAACACTGCATCATTTGTTCCCTTTTCATTCAACATATAACATAATATTTAAATTCAGAAACCGTTCCTGTATTAGGAATATAGATATTAATAGATAATGAGCACCGCGGATTAATAATAAATTTTATGTTATGTATAATCATTCAATATTTATATAATTTATATTTGTCTTGATTAAAGCTTGAAACCTTGCGGACGTGTTTTAACTACAAGCTATCCGGGCCAGAAGAATAAAAAGAATGGACAGATCAAAAGGGATAAAGCTCTCTGAAATGGTGAAGTCTTATGATGGTAGCGAAGATGTAGAGGCTTGGTTAACAAAGGTGTCCATGGTAGCAAGGATCAACAATGTGAAGGACGAAGCAGCGTTCATTACGCTATTTTTAGAAGGGAATGCTCTGGCTGTTTTTCTTCAAATGGACGAGGGAGATCAGAAAATTTCGAACAGCATCAAGGCTCGTTTGAGGGAGGCCTTTGGCATGAACGCATTTAGCGCGTATGGTGAGCTTTGCAATAAAAAATGGGAAGGAGAGCCGGTCGATGTATTTGTAACCGAGCTGAGGAGGTTAGCCTCAATAGCCAAAATAAAGGATGAAATGGTGCTACGAAGAGCATTTGTTTATGGGATGCCAACGTCAGTCGGAAAAGAGTTACGAGCAATGCCTGAAATAGAAGATATGGAATTTGGGAAAATATTATCAAAGGCGCGAGCGTTGCTAACACTAGAAAATGAGACTTTTATTGCCGCGGCTAAAGGCGAAGGAGGAGCAAGAATCTTTCAAAAATATTCAAGAGCTTCGATTAAATGTTTCTCATGCGGAGGGCCACATTTGAGGAAACATTGTAAAAGAAAATTTCAATGCTGGAATTGTGGCAAAAAAGGTCATTTTGCAATAGAATGTGAGGAGATGGGAAACGAGAACGGCGGGCTCGCTGCTTCGGAGGCGGACTCGTCGGAGCATTGAGAGGGAATTCCGAAGAATTATTTATTATAAGAATATTATTAAATGGAAGAAGGGGAAAGGCCCTAGTGGATTCGGGATGTTCTCTTTCTGTGGTGAAGGAAGATTGTTGCAATGAAATAGAAGGAATAAGTCGAGTCACCGCTTTCGATGGAAGAAAAATATCCGTGAAAAGGGGAAAAGTAAAGGTAGAGATAAGGGGGAGAGAAATTGAGAAGGAAGTAGTGTTGACTGAAGAGCTAATAAATGGTGTGGATATGATCTTAGGACTAGATATTATATTCCAACTTGGGGGCGTCGAATTGAAGAGAGATGGAGTAAGATTTGGTATTGAGAAGGAGGAGCGGAAGGATATTCGGGTTGCGGCGGTAAAAGGGAAGAAAACCTTGAAAATAGAAGATAGGGACTTTGATGCGTATTTCGATGGGAATTATTGGGAAGTGCGGTGGAAATGGAAAGAAGGCAGGAGTCCGGATTGGAGGAACTCTGTGGAGTGTTATGAGGGAACAATGAAGGGAGATATAAAAGAGAAGTTTAATACTGAAGTCGAGAGATGGATCTCAGAAGGTATTTTAAAGAAAGTGGAACAGGGTGAGAAGGAGGGAAAGAATGTGATTCCAATGATGGCAGTGAACCAAGAGTCTAAAGGAAAAATAAGGCCAGTGTTGGACTTCAGGAAGTTAAACGATCACATAGAATGCTATACTGGAGATGAGATAGTTGCATTTGATGAAACTCTGAGGGTTTGGAGGAGAAAAAAAGGCAAAATTAAGCTGGTGGATTTGAAAGCGGCGTACTTGCAGTTGAGGGTAGATAAAAGTCTTTGGAAATATCAGGTGGTGAAGTTTAAAGGAGAGATGTATTACTTAACTAGATTGGGTTTCGGAATAAATTGCGCTCCAAGGATAATGATGAGAATTTTGAGAGAGGTTTTGGCACAGGATGAAAGAATAAGAGAAGCGACCAGCCATTACATCGATGACATAATTGTGAATGAAGACATCGTAGGAGCGGAAGATGTAGTCTTATATTTAGCAAGCTATGGATTGGTGACGAAACCAGTAGAAGGTCTTGTGGATAACAGAGTGTTAGGATTGAAAATAATAAAAAATAAAGAAGGGAAATTAGAGTTTAGAAGAGGTGGTGAATTACCAGACCTAAAGGAAGGGAATCTTTCAAGAAGAGAAGTATTTTCAATTTGTGGTAAATTGGTGGGACACTACCCGGTTGTAGGTTGGCTAAGGGTAGCCACAAGCTATTTGAAAAGACATGTGGAAGGAAAGAGTTGGAATGATTTGGTCGATGATAAGGTCATTCGAGTATTAAAGGAAATGTTAGAGGAAGTGAAGGAAAGAGACCCAGTAAAAGGTTTTTGGAGGGTTTCGGATGAAGATAAGGGAGTAGTATGGTGTGATGCAAGCAATCTGGCCATAGGGGCGGCGTTGGAAATTGGGGGAAAGATTGTTGAAGACGGATCGTGGATCAGAAAGAAGAACGACGTGGGTCATATTAACGTTGCAGAATTAGAAGCGGTTATTCGAGGAGTGAATTTGGCATTAAAGTGGGGTCTGAAAGAACTGGAAATTAAAACAGATTCGATGACGGTAGTCAATTGGTTAGGTTCAGCAATTACAATGGAAAGAAGAGTGAAAACAAGAGGCTCAGCAGAAATGCTAATCAAGAGAAGATTGGGGGTTCTAAGTCAGCTGATAATAGAGTTCGGGTTATCAGTGAGTGTAAAGTTTGTAAGATCAGAGATGAATAAAGCTGATAGTTTAACCAGAGTCAGGAAATCTTGGATGGGAATTTTCGAAGAAGGAGAGCAGAGGGAAGAGGAAATTGCTGCCGTCGCGAATATCGAAAAGGAAGTTAAGGATTTGCACGAAAAACATCATTTTGGGGTGAATAGAACCTTGTATCTGACGAAGATGGTTGTACCGGAAGCCACGAGGAAAGTGGTGGAGAAATGCGTGAAGGATTGCAAAGCGTGCCAATCAATAGATCCTGCGCCAGTAAGGTTCGGGAAAGGGGAATTAGGAGTAAGCAGGAATTGGTGGAGGGTGGCGATCGACGTCACGCATTACAAAGGGAAGCACTACCTGTCAATTGTTGATTGCGGACCGAGCAGATTAGCAATTTGGAAAGTTTTGAATAATGAGACGGCAAGAGAAATCATTAGGAAGTTGGAGGAAGTGCTTGTGGAAAGGGGGCCAATGAAACAACTTATGATGGATAACGGTACGGCGTTCAGATCAACTGATGTAGAGAGGTTGTGTAAAAAATGGAATATTGAACGGGTCTTTAGAGCAGCAAACAGAGCAAGTGGCAATGCAATAGTAGAGAGAAATCACAGGACAATCAAGAGAATGGCAGAAAGGGGGGGAATTACCCCGGAGGAGGCAACGTTTTGGTACAATATGTCGCCAAAGAATGGATTAGAAGATAAGAGCGTCCCTCATAGGTCTATTTTCAAATATAGATGGGGCATCCACTTGAAAAAATGAAGTCTGTGGATTCTGGTAGAAGCGATTCAAGGTTCAAAATTGGAGAGGAGGTGTGGGTAAGACCTTTGCAAAATAAGTGTACAACGAGATGGATGAAAGGAAAGGTAACAAGAATAAATTCTAAATTTAATATAGATGTAGCGGGAATCCCGAGGCATATAAAGGATTTGAGGAAAATAGTATGATGATTTGAAAATCATGGGGGCGTGTATTAGGAATATAGATATTAATAGATAATGAGCACCGCGGATTAATAATAAATTTTATGTTATGTATAATCATTCAATATTTATATAATTTATATTTGTCTTGATTAAAGCTTGAAACCTTGCGGACGTGTTTTAACTACAGTTCCGATTGTTCGTAATCCAACATAACATCATAAAACGGACTCTAGTCATTTTATATCATCACTTTACTCTTATTTACATTTACTTTCAAACCTCTCGTTTTACACACTCTCTACCAATCCTCTCAAAGTTTCGTCAGATTCCTCACACAATAGCCAAGAATAAGAAGGGCACCTCACACTCTGTTTACATTCTCTATTAGTCAAGCACCTTCCCCGACCACCTTTCCCCTTAATTCTTTCATCACATCACATCATATATATGTATATATATACTATATATATATATATATATTTTATATATATTATATATATATATATATATATTATATATATATATATTATATAATATATATTTATATATATATATATATATATTTTATTATAAATAATATATAATATATATATATATTATATATATATACTATATATATATATATATATATATAATATATATATTATATACATATATATATATATATATAATATATTTTATTTTTTAAAATATTTTTTATTATTATTTTATTATTAAAATTTATTATTAAAATTATTAATTATTAAAATATTTATTTATTATT
>JABUQX010028015.1:0-7500 GCA_015478945.1 Trachelipus rathkii
AGAGAGATTAAATTAATTACACAGCAAGAAAATTTGTCTATTATGATATACTATATATAATAATATATATTATATATATAATATATATATATATATTGATCATATATATATATATATATATATATTATATATTATATATATATATATATATAATAGTATATATAGATATAGTTATATATATATACTATATATTTATATTATATATATATATAGTATTTATATATTATAATATATATTAATTATATATATATAGTTATATATATATATATATTTATTTATAATATATAATATATTATATAGTATAACATGGCAGTAATGGAACAAAACTGAAATAGAAGAAAATTAGAATAGATAGAACACTGTTATTTGACAAAAAAAAAAGTTCACGAAAGTTTTTGTTCCAGGAGAAAGAGAGAACACAGCAAATGTATGCCAAAAATTGTTTTAAAAAAAAAACATACATACAAAAATTTTTCTTCCATTTTGCATTCAATATGCATTTTCGAAGTTAACTTACTGAATTTTTCATTTATATTTTTAGAATTTGTTGTTTGAAGATATTTATATCGCAATATATTTCTCCCCGCATATTGGTATACTGTCTTGTGTAGTTTTTATAGCATGTCTATCTAAATCGTTTTAATTATTCAGTTTCAATATGTACTAGTAGTTTTTTCTTACTATAAAATAATTACATACGGGTTTTATTCTTTTATAACCAATTTTATTACACTGATAAAAAAGTTCTTGATAAAATTCGTTCTGTAAAAAAAAAAAAAAAAAATTCTCAAGAGGAGAAAGTTTAAGAAGCTCCATCCCACTAGAATTGAGTTTTTTTTATGAATTAGCAGAATATTATTATTATTATTATTATTATTATTATTATTATTATTATTATGTTATTATTAGTAGTAGTAGTAGTAGTAGTAGTAGTAGTAGTTATTATTATTATTTTCATTTTTATCATTGTATTATAATTAATTGTTGTTCAGTAATGTACCAAGTTCGGGACTCGGACTCTGGGTTATTATTATTATTATTATTATTATTATTATTATTATTATTATTATTATTATTATTATTATTATTATTATTATTATTATTATTATTATTATTTTATTATTTTCATTTTTATCATTTGTATTATTATTAATTGTTGTTCAATAATGTACAAAGTCCGGCACTCGGGACTCGGGACTCTGGAATTCGGCCGGCCAGTTTTATAAGCTTTTGCGTATTCCTCCTCGGGCAAAATGTGTGGGTTCATAAATGATTTACGGTATTTTTAATGTATGAAATTGTGGAATATGATGAAACGTTATTTTAAATAAAGTTGCGATAGTTTAATCTATCTGATCCCAAATTCTTGTTTCCGTAAATAATTATGTACAGAAGTAGGAATTTGGTTTCTCTGCTATACCTTTAATATAATTAACATTTACATTCCAAGTTAACTATGAATCACAATAAAATACAAAAAAAAATATTTGTGAAGCCCTGTATACGAGTAGAGATGAGAAAGTTGCTCACTCACAGAGATTATATACAATAATAATAATAATAATAAAAAAATTTAAATAATAATATACGAGTAGATGATGAGAAAGTAGCATAATAACAGAAATTATATACAATAATAATAATAATAATAAAAAAAAATAAAACTAGGTTACTTCCAAATTGTTTCTTTTATTCCCGTACGCTCTAATTTGAAGAAAAAAAAAAGTGACGAAATCGTATTAAACGATGCCATATTCGCAAGATAATGGAATTATATTGCTGACGTTTCGCAGCATAGTCTGGCATCTTTTTAAATGATTTCGCCCCTTTTCTTTAATCAAATTAGTTGTGACGTGCGAACGTGTCTGTTTGCCAATTCTACATACGTGTTCCTAACCATGCATGGCTACATGAGAGGGACATAATTTTGAGGAACATCTTGGGAAGATAGTTCAATTGCTTTGGTAATTGCAAAATTTAAAAACGGGTCTATGACAATTTCGCTAGTGAATAACAAAGATTCCTGACTGAACTGCAGAAACCTGAAGATATGATTCAGAAAACCAAAGAGCACAATGAACTACATAGAACGAGAAAAAATAGTGTAAGCGGAGGTCATTCCATAAAAAGGTCATACTGTATTTCACTTTAGAAAAAAAAGGAAAAAGGATGCTACCTTGTGGAACACAGAGGTCATTCCATAAAAAGGTCATACTGTTTTTCACTTTAGAAAAAAAAAGGATAAAGGATGCTACCTTGTGAAACTCGGAGGTCATTCCATAAAGAGATCAAACTGTATTTCACTTTTGGGAAAAAAATGATAAAGGATGCTATCTTGGGGAACGCAGAGGTCATTCCATAAAAAGATCAAACTGCTATAGAAAAAAAAAGGATAAAGGATGCTACCTTGCGGAACTCAATATTTCATTTCAACATTCTGATGAAATTCACATTAGTCGTCCCAGTATTTTAATATTTTTTTTTAATAGAAAGGATTATAAGGAAAACTTATTTTAATTAATTTCTTGAATACTACGAACTCGGATTAATTATTTTATTTAATTATTATTATTATTATTATTATTGATTATTATTAACTAGGATTATATCATTAAATCATTAATTCATATCTTAGCTGAATAATAATACATCAAATATGTTAACATAAATTCACATTTCCCTTTGGAATTTAAAAATTTATTATTATTATTATTAATTATTATTATTATTATTATTATTATTATTATTATTATTATTATTATTATTATTATTATTATTATTATTATTATTATTATTGTGAAAAAAATGATAATAATAATTCCTATTTTTATTAAAATAGAATTTGCAATAACTTGGAATTGAATTGGGATTTCAACTCGAACTTGGCCTTAAATCGTAATTATTATTATTATTATTATTATTATTATTATTATTATTATCTATTATTATTATTATTGATTATTATTATTTGTATAATTATATTATTATTATTATTATTATTATGTATTAATGTTATTATTATTATTATTATATTATTATTATTATTATTATTATTATTGATTATTATATTAATTATTAAATAGCAAGATCCGATGGAAAAGTACATGGTGATTTTCACAAGAATGCCAACTTGAAAAATTATTATTATTGATTATTATCATAATTAGACTGGACTTCGACACATTATTATTATTATTAATTATTATTATTATTATTATATTTAGTATTATTATATTATTATTGATTATTATTTATTATATTATTATTATTATTATTCGCATCAAGACTTCACTAAACACTATATTATTATTATTTATTATTTTATATTATTTTTAATTTTAATTTTATTATATATTATTGATTATGTGATTTATTGACTATATAGTTGGTATTATTATTTATTCATTCGATTGATTATTATTATATATATAGTGGCGTGGGCACTAGAGAGTATAAATATGGATTAAGTGTTGTGGTTATGAGTATTATTCTTATGTCATTAACTATACAGATGTTCGGATATGGTAACGTAGATGAGTGGAAAAGAATACATAAAGCACGGCCAAAATTTCACTCTTTTCAATTGTCAAATATAAATAATATTCTACTTTTAGTATATTGTTAATTTAAAAAAATATATAATTATTATATAGATAATAATAATTAATATATAATAACTAATAATATAATTATAATAATAATAATAATGAATAATAATAATAACTAATAATAATAATAATAATATATAATAATAATTAATATAATAAAAATAATGTTTCTCCCAAAATAGAATTAATTCTTTAGCTAACTTTGCAATTAAAACTATTTTCGAAGTATAATAATATAATAATAATAATCAATAATAATAATAGTAATAATAATAATAATAATAATAATAAGTATCATATTAATAATGTTATAATTATAATAATATAATACTAATAAATAGTAATAATAATATAATAATAATAATAATAATCACTAATGATTTAAATCAGAACACACTCACAGGGGATCAATAGTGATTTATTATTATTTATTTATTATTCTATTAAGACTTGATTATCATTAGATTGTTAGATTATGATTATGTTAGAACCTTGAAATAGTATTTAATTAGTATATCTTTAGGAATATGGAAATTAAGTAATATGAATTTATTTTGGAGAAAGCAATTATTTTTTTTACTTATTATTATTATTATTATTATAACTATGATCTACGTATAATACTTATGTTTTTATCTGGTAGGTGTTGATATAAGTACTATGTCATCAATTCAACGTTATTATATAAGTATACAACGTGTTATGGATAAAAAAATAATCAATATATTTTTTAAATAGTAAAAAGTAGGAACTTTTTTAATATTTGACAATAGAAAGAGTGAAATTTTGGGGGGCGTATGATCCTGTTTTCATCATTTGGTTACTGATATAGGTGGTTAGCATAATATAATGAACTCATAACCAAAAACTATCTAATAATAATTTAATATAATAATAAACTAGATAATAATTATAATAATCACAATAAAATATAGTAATAATAATAGAAATAATAATAATAATAAGTAATAATAATAATAATATAAAATTAATAATAGATAATAAAATTGAATTAATAATAATAATAATTGATGTGATTTAATTATTTTTGGGATCGATATAATAATAATAGATAATAATAATAATAATATAATAATAATAATTAATAATAATAATAATATATAATAATATAATAATAATAATAATAATGTGTGAATCATGTAGTTGGGTCGATAATAATAATAATAGTAATTTGTTTCAATTTCAAAAAGCTTATCTTTTTATTGTTTTAGAATACATATTTACATAGTAGTAAATTCATAATAATAATAATGAATAATAATAATATAATAATAATTAACTAATAATAATAATGAATAAAATAACATTAATAATAAGTAAGTTAATAATAATAATATAATAATTAATATAATAATAATATATAATAAATAATAATAATAATAATATAATGAATTGAATAATAATGATACATTTAGGCGAGCCCAGTTTTAGGCAGAGTTTCGAGTCGAAATCCCAATTCAATTCCAAGTTATTACAAATTCTATTTTTAATAAAAAAAATAGGATGTAATTATTATCATTCTTTCACAATAATATAAAAATATAGATCAATTAATAATAGTCATAGATGAATAATAATAATAAAAATATAATAAATAATCGCGAAACAATTAAGAAATTAATATATTAATAAACGTGAATTACAATAAAATTGTCTTAAATTCCCAAAGGGAAATGGTGGAAATTTATGTTACAAGTAATTTGATGTACCTTGATTGAGCTCTCACAAAGAATAAAAATAACGAATTAATAATAATTAATAATAGAATAATAATAATAGTAATAGTAATAAGTAATTATGAATAATAAGTAAAAATAATACATCAATACGAGAAGTATTCAAGGAAATAATTAAAATAAGTGTTTTCTTTTAATCCTGTTCAATGTAAAAAAAATAATTAAAACAATACTGGGACAGACTTAATGTGAATTTCAATCAGAGAGTGTTGAATATGAAATTTGAGTGTCCGTGCAAGGTTAGCATCCCTTATCCTTCTTTTTTTCTATCGCAGTTTGATCTTTTTATGGATGACTCTGCGTTGCCCAAAGGATAGCATCCTTTATCATTTTTTTTCCAAAAAGGAATATACAGTGGTTGGATCTCTTGGATATGGAATGACCTCCGAGTTTCACAAGGGTAGCATACCTTTGATCCTTTGTTTTTTTCTAAAGTGACAAAACAGTATGACCTTTTTATGGATATGACTTGGGTTGTTCACCGTTTATCCTTTTTTCTTTTTCTTTTCTACAAGTGAAGATAGTAATGACTTTTATGCGAATGATCCTCCGCTTTATCACTAGTTTTCTTCTCGTTCTAATGTTGTTCTTGTGCTCTCTTTTGGTTTTCTGATCATATCTTCAGGTTTCTGATTTAAAGCGAGCTCAGTCAGGAATCTTCGTTGTATTCACTAGCGAGATTTGTCATAATTCTCAATATTTAATTTTGCAACTACAAGCTAATGAACTATCGTTCCCAATATGTTCCTCAAAATTATTTCCTCTTTTCGTGGTAGCCATAACATGGTTAGGAGACACGTATGTAGAAATTAGTCAAGTTGCTCACAACTGTAAGTTTGATTGAAAGAAAAGGGCGAAATCATTCTAAGAAGATGCAGAGTACAGCTCGAAAACGTGCAGCAGATATTAATTCCATGTAATCTTGCGAATTGGCAATCGTTTAATACGATTTCTGGTCACTTTTTTTTTTCTTCAAATTTAGTACCAAGCTCACATATAAAGAACAATTTGGAGTAACCTAGTTTTATTTATTATTATATATTATTATTATTATTATTAATATTATTTGTATTTTTATTATTATTTATCTATTTTTTAGGACTATTGTTATTTTTTATTATTATTATTATTGATTAAATTTATCTGTTCTATAATATTAAGTTATTATTGTGTTGGTATATAATATAATTAAGAAAAATTTGTCTCATCTCTAATCGTATACGAGTTCACAAAGTATCTTTTTTGTTTTTGCTATTTTATTTTTGACCGCATAGTTATCTTGATGTAAATGTTAATTATATTAAAGGTATAGCTAGAGAAACCAAATGGTCTTCAATAAATATTATTTGCGGAAACAAGAATTTGGTCAGATTGAAAGAATCTATATAACTTTTAAGATATAGGTTGCTGGTCAAGGCACTTAAGTCTATTTTGGACTTTCCCTCAAAGTTAAAGAAATATAATTTCATGAATCGACGTTACAACTGTTTTGTCCGAGTCCGGAATACGACAAACAGTTATAAATCTGGCCGGCCGGCGAATCCAGAGTCCGGGTGCGCGACTTGGTTACATGTATTGAAACAACATTAATAATAATACAAATGATAAAAATAAGAAAATAATAAATTAATAATAATAATGACAGAATAATAATAATAATAATAGATAATAATAATAATATATAATCAGATAATAATTAATAATAATTTCTAATAATAAATAAACCCAGGAGTCCGAGTCCAAACATTGTGTACATTACTGAACAACAAGTTAATAATAATCACACATGAATAAAGGAAAATATATAAAAAAAACTAACAAACAAAATAAAACTACCTAAAAGGACAGCTCGAATAATAATAATAATAATAATAATAATATAAAAATAATAATAATATATGCAATATATTCTGCTAATTCATAAAAAAAACCAGTTCTTTTTTCCAGGACAGCTCTGACAATATTTTCTTGAAACATTTATTGTTTTTTTTTTTTTTTTATTTTTACATAAACTATTTCTATCAAAATATAATCCTCGATCCTTGTGATAAAATCATTCAAAATCAAAGAAATAGATGTATTATTTTTAGTAAAGATAATAGTAATATTGAACTAAAGTAGATCCAATGGAAATG